>JAQMCX010000019.1:3733579-3766251 GCA_029814765.1 Acanthurus leucopareius | reverse complement strand
TATCCTACCTTGAAATCAGGTGGTATGAGTGCTCCAAAACCAAATGCTGGGAACATTTTATCACTGGAGAAAAAAAAGGTTTGTTGAAAGAAATGGTGAAAAGTACAAAGGGAAGGATTAATCACAGGCAAAATCTTGAACATTTTTGTGGCTTTTTACATGACAAACACGTAGAAATCCAATTTTTTTCTCTTTCATCCAATGATTTAGTCCTAGGGGGAAAACTATAACGTGTGTGTGTGTTGGCATTAGCTAAACCATGATTGATTTGTTGAGTTTTACCTGTCATAGTCTTGGCAAATCTCCCCTACAGCCACCAGTGCTTTGAGGTACTCATTGGGCTGGTAGGGGTGGATGTAGTGCAGGGAGCAGCTGTTTCTGGGATCCCCATTGGACGCTGTGAAGTCTATTGCCACCTAGGACAGAAATACACACACATATGCTCAGCGTGAGAGGGCATGGTGCACACAATAGCATGCTGCTGTAAATATTGAGGAGATTATATGTGACAAAACTCACTGTGAACTGAATCTGACAGCCTCCCATGATGTAATCCAGGAAGGAATACATTTTGATGATCTGTCAGGGGAAGTGTAAAGATTGGATGTGATAAAAGCTGAATGAGGTGGATGTAGCTGTCTTTGCAGTGCTGACACTTGAAATTAGTTGACTAAAAAAAGATTTTCCTTTGACAGTTTTGAGAGTCAATTTATTGTTTTTGTTGCGTGACGCATCATTAGCTTTGGTTTCGTAGTGTAGGTTGTAAATCCCTTTGAGCTCTGGGAAACACGAGACAGGCAATTTTCACTGTCATCTGACATGAATTCATTCATTTATTCAAACAGCTAATTAACCAAACAATTCACTGAGAGATTAAGATATCCTGTGGAGTTTTTGACCACTAGTAGCGCTACAGATCAGATTTTATGAGCGGGTCAAGCCTGAGGATGCACATGCATGCAGACGTGAAGGTGACCGACACACATCCCTGCCACTGGATTCACACTATTTCCTTAATTGACAGTCGGTGCCTCTAATGTAACAAGAAGCTTAGGAATGTGCTAATAAAGGCAGAGGAGAAGAACGCTGCAGGAAACAAGCATTGATGTAACAATGCAGGATTCAAAATATTTTGCAGATGATAAATGAGGACAGAAACACTTTCTACATATTTGTCTAACCTCAAGAAAACAGCAGTGTGTTTTGGCAAGAAATGTTGAATATAAACATATAAGAAAACTCTACAAGGCAGGAAGAAGAAAACCAGGTGTTACCTCACCTTACAGTGGTTGAGAATGACAACACCAGAGTTTCTGTAATTCTTCTTCTTCATCTGGTACTTAGGGTTGATGCACTCCCATTGGATCTGGCCAAACACACACACACACACATTCATGTTGAGGTTGGTGGTGTGACTTTGGATGTGGTGTGTGCATATGGAAAGACCGAACAATAACATGTCCATCACATGCCGATTTACAACAGAACAATTACCCACAATTCCTACAGTTTTTAATGGAAGCATTGTAATCAGCTGAACATCATCAACAGAGGGCACAGCGACCTGTAGAATCTAAAACGCCTACTTTGTTTTTCCACTTCAGGGACACAAATGATAGCCTGCTATTTTTTGGTTCCAGCTGGGAATCAACTTTTTGGGTTATGAACCAATTTATTTTTTGTCAAAATGCAGCGAATGTTTCAATATTAGATGCATGAGCTGGAACAGAAGCAGTTCAGTGAAAAAAGGCCTTTATTAGATACTTCAGCAAAAAGCACATTAGGACGCCAAGAAGAGGGGGGACGCATTTATCTTTCTTTTGTAAAGAGGGAGTTTTTACATTTATTCTAATAACTCCAAGAGATCTGAACCAAAGTAATGAAATTAAGTTTTTCTTCCAACTATTGATTTATTTATGGTAGAGTTTTTTGTTGATAATAATCAGTAGTCTTGATTATGACATCATGCATGTGAGTGTGTATTTACAAATGCATGTGTATTCATACAACCTTTTAAGGGGCATTAAGGATATATTTAACATATTTTACATTTTTGAGTTTAACTTTTTAACTGTTAAGTTGTTCAATAGTATTCATTCCTTGATGAGTCACATGTATAATCATCAGAGGCTACTAGCTTGCTAGTAAAAAGTTGTATGAAAGAACCGACTGCATGTAAAAAAAATACCATTAACAATGAAATAATACAGAAAAGAAACTCCAGTTATTGTCCATAATATGAACATCCACATCACATACTCTTGAAAATGTACATTGTGCCAAGCCAGGAGAAAAAGAGGAAGGCATCTAAAATTCAGATACTGGGGCTTGATCGCTTCTGCAAAAACTAGCTAAGTCAAATTACAGCAAAGGGACAGAGGCTCCCATGTTGTATTGATATACTTCTTTAAGTTTTGTTCTCCTGTTATTGATAATGTTGTAAATATGGCAGTGTTCTCCATTTTGCAGGTCAGATCCATATATTTTCATCAATGGTAATAAAAAGTGTTGTGGTATGGGGTTAAGAGTGCACTCAGTATTGTTTCCTTATATTGATGCTGTTATGTGGCTGGCCTTGAACCTACGTGATGTGTGTGCAATCACTCTCCTTCACTTATAGAAGTCTGGTAACCATTTATAACATTTTGAACTAGCACAAATTTAAATCTTATTAAATTGTTGTCCATCTAAGTTCATTTGTGCTCCATCGGTTAGTGTCTTTGCTCACCTGTTTGCCCTCCTGCTCTGCTCTCACCTCCTTGAAGGTGGTCTGAAACTCCCCAATAAAGTCATGTTTCCCATTAGAGTCCCAATCCCAAACTGTGCACTGCAACGGACACAAAGAGAGACACATACACAGGCGCAAACATCCATTCAGTTAGAGCGCAGCTGCTGTCACCCGAACGCACACACATACACACACTTACACACACACACACACTCATGGCATGCGGGGAAATGCCATGCTGAATGATTGATAAGGCACTGTTGGTGGGGGGGCAATAGAGCGGTGAAATATTAATCTGAGGATGCTGAGAGGGACGCAGCTTAAGAGACAGATTTATGTGTGTGTATGTGTGTTTAGGCATAATAGTTTGTTTCTCTCAAAGGAGCTACTAGACAAGAAAAATGGCCTCAATCACCGGTGAAAACTGCAGGTCAGGGGGGGCCAAGGTTTAGCACATCATATCGAAACAGCCCCATCATTTAAAAAAGATGACAAAAGACACCGATACCTGGACTGTCCTGCAGAGTTTACAATCAATAACACTCAATAAAGTTTGTCAGCAGAGATGCACATTATCACGGAAGAAATGCTTCAACCTTTCACGAAGGTTTATGGCTTTGAATGGGTCATTTTGCTCCTGAGCTTTGTGACCTCCTCGCCTGAGGTCACTCAAACATCCAGCCATCAAAACCAATCCAACAACACTTAATTAAAAATTAACAAGGAGCTGTAATCCCCTTATTTCCCCCCCTCCCACTTAAGCTGTCAATTTCCTGCATTTGAAGGTTGTTTTCCCTCTGTTTTATTATTAGTGGCTTGTATGTGTTTTTTTTGCATGTCAGGGGAGGAAGTGCACACTTTTGCAGCCTTCCTTCCACTTCTAGTTGCTGGGAGCATGTGGGAGAGTAATGAAAAAATTAAGAATCTCCGGCCCATTCGTTGAATACTAACTGTTGGATGGTGGTAGGAAAGAGAGAGAGAGAGAGACGGAGGGAGGGAGGGAGGGAGGGAGGGAGGGAAAGAAAAGTAGGGAGGTTGAGAACCAGATAAGGAAACATACAAAGGGGGAGACAGACACTCTGCAGAGGAGGGTCATGCATTTATGCATTGGTCAGTTAAGAGCCCAGTGAAAAGGAAGCACCAGTGTGAATAGAAATCTCTGCCCTGCCACTTCTCACTGTAGCTCTGATGCTTCAAACAGGTAGCCCTGGAAACCATAGCGGATGGCGTGCATGTGCGTGTGTTTGTGTGTGTGAGTGAGTGTGTGTGAGCTCTTTCTCCTGCTGTCAGGAGCCATGCAGAGTTAAGACGCTTTTGAATATTTAATGAACAAGCTCATGTTTATTCATGGCTAAAGAATAACTGTTTGGAGCTGTTGTGCGGCTGCCGCTTTAGCACATATTCACACAGGCAGGCGCGCGCACGCACATCTTTTCTGGCAAGTAAAGGTGAGAGTTTAGGACGACCACTGAGCTCTTTCACACCCGTCCGGCTCTTTAAATAACACATTGACAAGAGGAAAGGCAGCACATGACCTAAACTCAACTCCCTGAGAGGAAAATAGGAAGAGACGATTGAGGCTGCTTTGTGATCGTAAGTGGGTATGAAGCATTTTGGCGAAGCTTATGTCTTACAAATCCCACAATTTGTATGCTGCGCGAATAAAAACACCTTGCAGAGAAACACCTGCAGGCCTTGGGGTACTGTTTGGCCTCTCCTTTTTTTCCAATGTGTAATGTGTCCCTGGGGGATACTTTAATATCAAAGGGAGCTGCGGCCAAGGTTTTTTGCATGCTTAGATAGTTTTAGATTAAATTTAAGTTAAACTTTGGATGTTGAATGAAGTAATGCTGCATCTATTTAAAATTAACAAAAAATAGTTATAATTGCAGACTCACCTTTAGTTCCCTGTCATGGTCACCGCTGCAGAGTGTGTTCAAGGAAACTTTGAAGGATTTCCAAACTGGACTCAGGTTGTTCATAACCGTCTAAAGCATGAAAGTGCACAAAAACATCACAGTTTTTGTTAATCAAAGGTCTGACGCTGTAAATGACGCATGCATATGTTTGTTAAGCATGTGTTTACCTCAGTTCTGTGTACGAGGGACTCGGTCCCATCATCATTTATTCTGAAAATCTCCAGAAAAGGGTCTGATTTGCTGAAAAAATCCTTCAAAGGAAAAAGAGAAACAGGCACGTAAGGCTTTGCTTTAGATTTGCCTTTGATCACCATGAATCATTCATATAATAACAGAAGCATTATTTCACCCAATTTTTCTCTCTTTCTTTCTTGTTTCTTCTATCCATCCCTTTCCTGTCCTCTTCAATTTATCCGCCCCTCCCCTGCTTTCTTCCATCTTTCCCCTAAGGCAAAACTTGTTTGGATTAGTCATCCATGGCCGTGGGTATGTGAGTGTGTGTCTGTGGAGGCTGAAAATTAATATAGTTATCTGTGTGTGTGGTTGGGTGGGTGAGATAGGAGGGGGTTATTGGGGGTGGGTGGGGGTGGGGGTGAACACCTATCTCAGCAGGCGTCCTCCAAGGCCAGATTGTTCTTCTGTGTATTTGGGTGTTAGTAGCTCCCTCACAAAATCCCACAGCCCTACCACTTCACATAAATGCACCTCCCAAACAGCACACGCATTAGCACACACACATACAAACATACACACACACAAACTAACTTCTATCTGTGAATATTAATTTTTCTCCTCTAATTTTCAGTCTTTTCCGAAGCAGACACACAAACCTTGTCGTCCAGCTTACGAGCGCTGAAGGAGAGTTCAACGTAATCGTCATTACCAGACAACTCCTCTGCTGTCACCTTTTGAATGGTTGGGGGAAGAGGAAGAGGAAGAAGAGGAGGCAGAGGAGTGGGGGGGTAGAGAGAGAGAGAGAGAGAGAGACAGAGAGGCAGAGGAAGGAGGTGAGAGAAAATGAGATGGAAATGAGGAACAGAACAGATTGAACAGACAACATCATCAAATTAATTAACATCAGAGTGTCTGAGTGCAAGAAGTGGTGCATGTGTGATTTGAGTGTGTGTGTGAGCGTGTGAGTGTGTGCATATGTGTGTGTAACTGTCGTGTGCTGACACAGTGTCATACCGTAATGGAGGACTTTCCGGCAGTGTTTCCCTGTTTGAGCAGAGCTTTGGTCAGTTTCCTCTGAGAGACGATCTGAAAACAAACAGAAACACAGACGTCAAACTCAACTCACCTCCGAGGGGCAGCGTTGTCCTGTTAGTGTCACCTGGTGTCATCAGCTTTTGCACGAACTGCCTATTTACACATCTAATCAACATAAAGCAGCATGGTGGGGTCACCTTTCTTACTACCTGTCAAATGTAATTTTCTCTGGTGTTGTATCTCTGGTTTGATCTGCCAGCTCCTTGTCTCTTTCACCTACTACAGCTTTAATGCCGGCCAGGTGTTGTACTATAAGTGGCTGCTCAAATTTACAAGGAGAGGTGGGTATAATTAACTGTGTGTCATCCACATGGAGGGATTACATGATACAATAAGCTAAAAGCACCTGTCAATTGCAAAAACAGTTGCACAGTGGGGTGTCTCAATGGGATTTGTAAGTTAAAGAAATGCTTTATTGACATTTACAGGGAATCATGTGATTCACTGTCCAAACTATCCAAAGATGAAAAGTGAATCACAGGTGTTTTGCATCAGGGGCTGATAATTGTGTGTGTGCCAACAATCCGATGACTGAAAGCTTGCATGTAACAAAAATGCAGAGATCTGAGTGTTTTCTGTGTTTTTCTGTTCGGTTTAGATATAAAGAATGAGGTTTGGAAGCATGAATGCACTTCATTTTTAATTAAAAGTAATCAAAACGGAAACGGAGGAAATGGCCCTTGTCTTCAACTATATTTTAAAGGAGAAAGATGACAATTTAAGCACAAATTAAAACACAATTCCTATATGAAGGTCCAATGAGTTCTGTGTACTTTATGTACAAGGTTGTTGTTCAGTGAAATGATGCTATGCAAGATTTAACGACAGCATAATTAATGTTTACTGACAGATCTGAAATTGTTCCCATAATGAGAGTTGGGTTTGGGCTGCCTGTGTGAAAACCGGGGATCATAAATATATAGGACCTGTACTGTATTTTATATTGTGACCCATCAATAAAGATTGGGTCAAATAATTTAAAGCAGATTTGACCACAGTTTTAGTTATACTTGAAAAAACTTCTTAAAATATTTTCGAGAATTGTACTGTATTTGGTGATAAAATGTTGTATCACCTGTAACCTGCAATGATTTCTTTTTTGGCCACTTGATGGCAGCAGAAGCACAATGCTAAGAACAACATATTACTTTTAAGTTGAAATGGCTTAAGCAAAAAATTGGCTAACACTTATACATCCAGAGGAGCAGCATCAACATTAATTCAGAGTTGTGATTCTACCCATGTAATTAATATAAGTCCAGTATTTTCTGACTCTTCACCTGCTAAATGCTCAATAACACATGTTAACTGGCTAATCAAAACAATTAACTAAAAGACACAATAAAGTTTTGCAGAGCTGGGGGGCAATGGTAGGATAATTCTCTGAGGCTTTATCACACATACTGTATGTAATCTATTGGTAATGTAAATATTGATTAGAGCCTCTTTAAGAACAGCAAGTTCTGAATAATGCTGACACAGTGCATCTGTGAGAAGACTCCCCCTGGCTACTTTTCCAGTGATGACTGCTACAGCACACACAAAAAGATCCAAACTAACACAATGATGCAACAAATGGCAACACGCACAATTTCAACTCACCCTTTCTGCTACGCGTCTCAGTTGTCATGATGATAGATTTATGATTAATGTATTCATTAACAGATCAGTTACTGTCACTGATCAGATTGTTTGCCTGTAGGGCTTTCATATTGCACTAATAAAATGCTCTCTTTTCCTACCAGCACTCTGGATGGACAGCGGCATCAAGACTGTTGTTGTTTAGACCGAGACAAAGTGTTGGCAGCATGTTTATCCCATTTCAGTAAACCTCCCTGGCTCTTGCCTTCAAAATCCTCCCCTACCATGTCAATTATCTCAGTTCTCCCAACTATTGTAAATCCACCAGCTTTGTGTTGCTGATAGCGTCTCTGACAATAAGAAGTGGAAATAAGCACTTTAGTATTATTTGGACTTCTGTCCATTCTGCTCTCTTTCTCTTCCCTTCTTCTCAGCATGACTCAGCTGGTATTTTCCTGAAATCAACTTACTCAACTTGTTCATAAGTATTTCCACAATTTTCCTTTTAAATGTTTTCGGATATCTATAAAGCACGTAAATAATGCAAATCTTTACATATTGATTTCAACTACATCATTAAAATGAGCAACAACACCATTAAGGCAGAAACAAGGCCATATGTATTAGCATATGCAACATAATTTGCACCCTCAGGGTTTTACATAACTAAGGACTCCAGGAGTAAATGCAAATAGTGATAGTAGCTGCCCTCAAGTGAAAAGATTACATTAGGATTCCATTCATGGCTGAAGTTTACCTCTTTAATCTTAAAGTTACACTCTTACTGTTGTTACAGTAAACTCTGCCTGATATATATGTTTAATATCCCAACAAACTAAAAGCACTGAACAGAAGATTACACATTCCAAAGCAATCATGCATGATTCCTCTACACCGGTAAACATAACACCCGCTGTACATGATGTAGTAGTTAAATGCAATTTACAGGTTGCATGTGCACTGATGCACCTAAATACCCTCCTGTCGTGCATTCACCTGCACAAGCATGCTCTCATCATACACACCTCTGGTCCTTCAGGGGAACTTACTCTAACATATGTTCGGATGTGCAGCTTATATGAAATGAAAGCTTGTGCAATGACCCAGAGAACATGTTTCATAATCAAAGCCATAAAGTCCTGATTTCTTGAATATGTCTGTTTTTATAAACAACATGCAGTAGAGGGAGACACTAATAGTGAAGAGCGTAATTTGTAACATCTTTCATGACCCACATGTTACACGGTTACAGTAAGTGTCCAGGAGACTGCTGAAGTTTCAAGGAGAATCTGCATGTGTTATTCATGCTCCTCATTTGCACAGACCTGCCCTAAGGTGCACTCCATGGCTCCCAGGAAGTCAGCATCACGGAGGCCGTTGTTGCCAGAGCTGATGTCATGAAGTTCGAAGCGGAGCCTCTGGACCTCCTCAAAGTAATAGTCCACCAGGAAGATCTTGGAGAAGACGGGGCTGCTACTGCTGCGAATGACCTCTGTACGGTCCACCTGCAAAACACACATATGCAAGCATGGACATGCATACACATATAGACACAGACACACACCAAATTAGCCATAAGCCTATATGATCGTGATGTTTTTAAAGATTTCAGGGATGATTTTAGCAACAGTAAAATCAAAGGATTATCTAAATGATAGCAGAGGTGGTAAATGGAAAATATCTCATAGGAAAAATGCTATAACAAATATAAATTGGGACCTTGCACTCTGGCCCATTGGTCATGGTATCTGTTGCATTAAAGTGTAGAAGTGTAGACAATAAATCAATTTTAAGAGCTTTTATTTGGAAAGTTTTGTGGGATTTTATTTTGAAAGTCCAGGGCATGGCCAAGTGAGCTGGTCAAAGTGTGATGGACATGTGTACTGGCAGCTGTGTGGGGATCAGTCCTGTTTGCAGGTAGACAGAAATCTACATTTAGCCCAGTGGAGAGACTGATCAAACCCACACCTGTTTGAGCGCGGACTGGTTGAACATGCTTTAGCCACAGACTTCATTCAAATTTTCAATAAGTCTCAAGAGTTATAGACTTATAAATCTTGTTTTTGCATGTTTTTGCTATCTTGTACTGTTTTCAAGACATTACAGTTTAAGTTCTAAAACTATTTTTGCTCCTCCTCAGATTATATAATGAGTGTGTGCTGTGGAATCTTCCAGTCCCTAGAGTGAGTTACATGACTGCCAGAGTGCAAGAGAGGAGAAACGCAAGCAAAAGTTGGTGGTGCTAGAGAGCCCATTTTTGGCACTTTTGGGGGTAAGTTTTTATACTTTCTAAAAATTGTTGGACAGACATGATGTGCATGCCAACTTTGGTAAGTTTTTGAGCATGTTTAGGGGGTCATATTTAGGTTCTAAGTGGCGTAATAATAATAAGGAAAGAAACAGCACAATTTCAATAAGGACCTTGCCCTCCAGCCAAGGATTCCTCTAACGATGCTAGAAGAGTCCATGCCTTACGGGCTCAGTCCCTAATTAGTAGATCTACATTAAATCTACACGGTCCAATGTTTTAACTTTGAAAATGGTATTGACTTATTAATCCTTAAATTCTCATGTTAATTATTGTGACTTGTTTTTGGTGAACTAAATATTAATTGCGTGGCTATTTTACAGCTAAATGTAAGACCACAGAAATCTTACATGGCTCACAATATCTGAAAGAAACAACTAAACCTCAATTTTATCCTTGTGTTGCACTATTTTTGAACTGAATTGTTATTCAAGGGTGTGGCTATGTGAGAGTTATGTTTTTTTAAACTGTACTATATTAGTATAGTTTTCAATGTTGGCAGTTACACTTGAAATAGAGTTTTTCATGGTCTTTTGAAAGTGGACTGAGGTACAAAGATTTCAGTCAACACTCAACACACTGCCACTGTGCATTGATTGTGAACCTCGGCAGAGTCTTCAGCACCGCAGCAATTACCACAAATACCCATTACCACATTGTTTACACTTATCAACTTGAGAATTGCAAATATGGATTTTTCTTGATGGCTAAAATCACACAAGCTGTTTGACTACACAGAGAAGTGACTGAAGTTGCGACATTGATCTCACATTTTCTTCTCTCTAACTGCCTGACACAGAAAGGCACAGAGAAACGAACAAAAGTCTGTCTCAGAGCTGCCAACAGATCCTATCCAAAGCTAGCAGGAACGACTGGGTCCCTTTTATTGCTGATAACCTTTTGACACACACACACACACACACACACACACACACACACACATTTATACACAAAAGTGAAAAGCACACCAGCAGACTCAACAAATGCACACAAACAGATTCGGCCTTTTTTCTGACACTTACCTCAATAAGCTGGTATCTCATAAATGCAAAAAGAGCACATACACACACATGAGGAATGGTGTGTTTCCTTCTATGGACAAAACATTGACTTGCTTGTATTTTCTGGAGACCTACTATTTCAACATCCATAACCACCCTTTCACTTACCCTATCCTAATCCTTAGCCTTATGGGGACTTGTCCTGTTAAGGCAGGCTAGTTCCCACATTGTTACTGTATAAACAGATTTAAGTACTCACAACACGAGTAACAGACGTCCACACATACACCCAGTAGCTTAATATTCTCTCTCAGCAATTATCCAATTAAGAGATTCTAAATCCGATGGGTAGTGATAACATTTGCCCACTGCCACACTCGCATGAAAGTGCTTATAATAACATACACACAAAGTCTCTCTCTCTTACACACACAAGCACACACAGACACACAGACACACATTCAGCACACTGTACACTCAATAGCTTTTTGTGGAGTCTCAAAAGACAAAGCAATGCGCTACTTTCCGAGCACTTGATCTTGAGCCCCTGTGGAAATGGAGTGTGTGTGCGTGAGTGTGTGTCTGTATGTATGTGTTTATGTGTGTGTAACGGTCGTGTCTATGCCAGCTTGTGTGGGTCACAGCAGCACTTAAAGTGTGAAGATGTGCATGCATGCGTGGGTGTGTGTATCTACATATTTAAAGGGAAGACTCAGCACTCAGCATACGTTTGTATGTACTCTGGAATAGGGGAGCAAAAAAGAGAGAGAGAAAAAGACCCTCTCTAGATTTATCTTTTCCCTTGTGTTGTGTCCCTACAAAGTTCAGCTAATACATGTATCATGCATGGGATTAAGAGATTCCTTCAAGTGAGAAATATCCATCTTACGTCCTTGAAGGAGAAGGTTGATGGAAATGAGAGCAAGTGGAATACTCAGTAGTATTTCTCTCCCTTTTTCTTTTCCATTTTTCAAGTCCTATACAATTTCCTCTTTGGAAATGTTGTCTCCATCTATTTGAAGCATTTTATGGTGTAAAATGAGCCAGGTAAAACTGCCTACAACTTTAGGAGGTAACAAGTTTGGTCCTCTCCTTATTTTGTTATCAAATTGATTGGGGGAGACAACTTCTTATTTGAGGTCCAAGACAATCAAAGAAACTAAACCAGCATACTTTCCATTTCATGTTGGCAAAAGCACTTGGATAGATAAAATGCAATCCATGAACCAAACCACAAAAGTTATGACTTCTGTTGCCTTCGGTGACAATTAGCATCTATAATTTAAAAGAACCAAACACAACCGGCAATTTACTTTGAGAGGGTTAGCGACACAATCACAGCTCTGCATGATAGCGTAAGTCCTTGATTACACACAATCATTTAGTCAAACATAAATCCAATGACGCGCTTGGATAATTTCAAATGTTCTCTACGGAAATTCATACGAATTATCTGCAACAGAACCTCAGGAGCAAATGAAGACACGATCCGACTCTGACTGCACATTAGGTCATGGAGAAATGGTGAAGATTATGAAAATGTTCAATGTTAATGTTACAAAGCTAAATTAAAGTCCTCTCGAAGACACTTCTTTCCACAGACACTAACACTGCAGATTAAATAAACTTTGTCGCACAATGGAAGCATGAAAAACCCACAGAACTGTAAAGAAACGTTTGTGAAAGGGTTAAAAGTTCAAGGTTACAGGCCACAATGTTGGCATTCATTTCTATGGGCTGTGTTGTTTCCCACTGCGTATGAAAAAATGCGCTTTAAATGACACTCTAATTTATATCACAGTAACAATACGCAATGTGTAGATATAGGATTGCATACACATGCATGCAGACTCACAAACCCGCAGCTGTTATTCAGAATGTCTTACAATGGGTGAATGAGTATCCTAAGCAAGGACACCTGTGGCCCTCATACTTTCATTTTTCATTTATGAAGCCGTCTTCCTGAATGGGAGACACACACAAACACACACACACACACACGTGCGCGCACACATAAAAAAAACACACACACATACACACACACACACACACACACAAACCCTTCCTCCCACCCCATTACTGTACCTCAAACCACTGCCCATGCGACTGCATCTTCAGCACCACACAAGGGTCGGGTTTGGAGAGAGCGTCGCGGTCCGAGATGCCCCGACAGGCCACTCTTAGCTCCACCTTGGTCAGGCATGGAGAGCTGATGAAGCCCAGTGTGGCCTCTGCAGACTCATAGATGTTACTCATGCTGAACACACAATCACACACTGAAAGGAGAGGAGGAGAGGATAAAAGAAAGTGTTACTGGATGGATAGATGGGGAGGATAGATGCTGGTTAGTTAGCTTGATAGTTAGCCAGTTAGCTAGATAGTTAGTCAGATAGCTGTCTAGATGAATAGATAGACAGGTAAAAAATCTCTTGCACTGCAGTACATTTGAAGGGTTGTTTGCTTGACTTGAGCTGATGCAGTGGCCCTGACTAAGCAGACAGCACTCAAACTGTTCAAGGTCAGGACTGTGAAGCCACTGAATACCAGACAAGGTCCCCAAAAAACACAATTATGCACACATACTGTACTGCATAAGAACAGACACACACGCAGTAACATTTAAAATGTCAGTGCAGACACAGATTCAGATGTATGTACAAATTCTTTATGCAGATAAGCAAATTCAAGTGCACAAACACACATACACAGAGTGTGCTCTGCTGAGTAACCAGAACAAATCACCAGGTTTCTCCTCAGGTTTCCAGAGAGTGTATAATGTTCACAGGCCTTAAATAGAATGCTATCAAGCATCTAAAGGCTGTGATGCAGACAATTTTATTCTGACAGTGTGAAAAGAACTCCTAAACATCAGACAAATGAGTTGAAATCACATTTTACAGCCCTTAATGGTCACAATAAAGGCTGAAAAATGTGCTGCTTTTCATCAGTTCAAGGTGAGAGTTCTTGTATTCAAGCCCCGACTGATGACAATTTAATTCTTCTATAACTAAATCACACTTTAATTTGAGGCCAGTAAATGTGCTGGGAGAGAAGATCTCACAGGAGCAATGATGCTCAATATCACATTCACAAGAAAAAAAAAACAAAAAACATTTAATGGGTTACAAGGGATAGCTTTCTCAGCCTTAAAGGTCCTACACATCCATCCATCAACCACCCACACAGGTGTTTTCAATTATTCTGCTAAATTAGACTTTTTTTTCAGGACTGTGTAGGTGTTTGCAGACTCAGCTCGATTGACATCTTCCTCACTCTCCCTTTAGTTTTGATACACTTGTTCGACTGGACTACCACCACTACTCCTTTATGGCTCCTAATGGTACATGGACTCTCAGTGCAATTTTGAAGTATAACTCCGCCCACCTCCAACCTGACTAGAGTTACAATTATCCAGATGTACTGTAAACACCTGCCTGAGTTTGAAGGACCTTTAAGGGAATTGTTTGAATTTTAAAATAGCTTAGCGTTAAGACTTAAAACAGCTCAAAGGTAAAAAGAAAATATACAATCAGCATCTTTTACTACTCATTTATTCACACTTAATGTCTTATTTCTTTGTTTCATACAAAAACCTGGGATTTGATGGATTTTCTTATCTTTAAACACAGCCAGTTGTGCTGCTGTCCCTTCATTTCCTTTGCTACGCTGAGCTAGCCATCTTCTGACAGTAGCTTCACATTTAATGGAAAGATGTAACAGTGGCATTGAACCAGTCTCACACTCTTCTAATAATAATATAACTGCACAGAAGTACACTAACAAAGGCATCAATCAATAATAATTCAACACTCTTCTAACAAGCTTATAGCTGACATCTCACACTTATTTAAACCAAAATACAACTCTCACATTGAAAACACTGCATTGTGTGTATAATTAATCTGAAGTTTCATGCATCCGTTGTCCCAATCCAAACTGTACACAGAGAACAGGATAACAGAACTGAAACCCTGAGTAGCCTTGAGTCCAGTTTGTGCAAACTAAAGGATAAACCGCAGTTCTGATGTGAAAGATGGTACAAACTGAATATTAATGCAGCGGTCTAGTAGTATCATCCTTAGGGAACAAAGCTCTCGGAACTGGGTCTGACTCTGACCTGAATGTCTCTCTCTCTCCCTCTCTTCCTCTGTCTTCCATAATTCATGTTCTATGTGTGTTGGCTGGTGGGGATTATTTTTAGCTAAGCACATTAAACGGGTCGTACGCACAGAACCGGACGTGGACAGAGCCACAGGGCAGGTGTGTGACATACAGCAGACCTGTGTGTAGGTCTGCTCCCACTGCATGGTGGTACATTTCTGTGTGTGTGTGTGTGTGTGTGAGGGATGCAGCAGATGCCCGTCTGTTCCAGTTGACAGCAGATGACACTGATAGCGATGGAGGATGTGGAAGATTTCTACAGCTACTGTATTGTATCAAGATCATCAGCTGTCACATGTGTTGCACATTTCTGGAAGTGACGATGAATTCTCATATCACACTTTGTCACAGGATCTTGGAATAGTTTCTTGGGGGAAAAAAAGTCCCAAATAGTGGTTGGACCAGGCTATTTCTGTATGTTTCAATAATTTGACAAACTTTATTACTGCAGAAACTTGCATCACCTCACTGTAACCCTGTTGATAGTCTCAAACAAAAAAGGAAAAAAAAGAGTGAAAACTGCAGAATGATCCGTGAGCCGGAAGGCTTTATAACTGAGGGGTTTGTGTGCTCTGAAAATTTGAGTGTAAATCAAAATAACAACCAAACAAAAACCAGAATAGTGAGGGCTGATTGCTGGGCGGTGTAAGACCTCCTAAAATCATTCCAAGGCTCCTCACTGTCAGCTCTTATTCTCCACACTGTGACAATCAATCATCCCACAGCTCGATTGCCATGACCCTTAGCTTTGTGTGTGTGTGCGTGTGTGCGTGTGTGCGTGCGTGTGAGTAAATATTAATGTGTGCACCCACTCACCTTCACATGTTCACGTGTGTAAAGTGACTGTGACAGATGTGACACTAATGATTCAGCCACAGGAAGGTCCGTAGCACTGAAGTATACTGTAATTGCTTGGTCATATTGATTGACAGACAAAGAGGACTGACATGCAGTCATAGAACAGGCATAAGCTAAAGAACTATGTGACATGTTTTGTAACCCCGTATCGAATAGGCAATTAATCACAGCAGGTGACAGCAGTATGCTCAGCTAAGAGATTGGTAACATAAAAGGCAGCTGGGTGAAGAAAAGAGAAAAGACAGAGAGGAGTATCAGAAGTGAAGCAGTCTGGTGTTGCGAACTCTCAGTGTTATTAGGGCTGACGGAGAAAGAGAACCAGCGAGAGTGAGAGAGACAGAGGTTGTGAGAGGGGGATTAGAGGGATGGAGTGAGAGAAAAAAACTGGAGAAAGGCAGGCAAGTGAGAGTGAATAAAGAAGAGGGGCGAGAGGGACAGAAAACGAAGCGGATCCTCCTCTCACACAGGGCTTATCTTGTCTTATTGCACTCCAATATAAGAAATGTAAAGCTGAGGATTTCTATGGGTAGTCAACAAGGTATATGACAGTTTTTTCTTTAGAATAACATTTTGTTGCCTGGTAGTAAGAATGGTCTAATTTTTTTTATTTTATTTTGTTTGTAAAGGATGATTTAAAACCCCACAAAGTCACACAAGCTGCCAAACAATAAATATAAAGCAGATTTTTTTTAAACCAACCTACAAACATCTGATGTCATCACATATGTCTTTCACTTAAAGCACAATACAGAAAAAAAAAATGTCTATGGCAAATGTTTGGGATGCGCAGCTCTCATGCACCGAGATGCACCATCAGGCTGCTCCTATCTCCTCCTGCAGAGAGAAAACTCACCTCAACGACCTGGAGAAAAGATCCGAGCGGAGCCGAGGAACTTCACCGCCGTTTACTTGACAATCACGGATACCTCACCGCCTCCGGACCCATCTCCCTCTTCCTCACTCGCCTTGTCTATATGTTTTCCCCTCAACCTTACACTGCAAAGCTCAATCGTTTTAACGCTGACAGCCAAATAGAGCTGCTTTCTAATTCCCGACAGGACGAGCACGGTGAGGATGCGCTCCGTGCGCCTGGGTTTACTCTGGGTGAACGATGGGGAGGAGGAGGACGGTGCGCCACTTAACTGGAGTTTGTAATCCGCTGGCTCCATCGGGGGCCGCAGGAAGCGCACCGTACCAGAGGATCAGCAGCCTCTGAGCACGGTTCACCAGCGCCATCTCGTGGTTCTTTCACTCGAAGGACACACAACATAAAATTGTTGTTGTGGTTCTCAGCTTTGATTGGCTGCGATGCGCCTCAGCGGTTTTATAATAAGCGGTGACCGCATACCTGAGACCACTTGGTAGTTAAGTGAAAGTTCACGCTGTTCACCAGATTCATTGGTTCAGGTGAATTTAAAACGTTATAGCATAGTGCATGAAGTGATTTTGCTGCTAAAATAAACCAAACATAATATGTCTGTTGGTATATTTTCAACGTTTAGCCAATTATTTATAATTTTCTTATGATTTCACTTTCATCATTTTTGTTTTCGTTTGATTGATTTGGAACTGATTTACAAGATTCATACTGTCTTGTTATTAGCTGACGCTGAGAAATGTAATAGGCCTTACCTGTGTGACAGGTTCAATACGAATAAATATTTCTTAACTGATCTTCTTTTAAAACTGAATGTTCACTGACTCCAAATTGCTCAAAACTAAACGAATTTATTCAACTAGTAGCCTTGAGATTCGTAATAGGGCTGTATTATGAATTTATTCTGTCATCACATATTCCCATCTAAATTTGCTCTGCTCCTGCTGTTCAGCTCAGTGTTTATAGTCTATGCATTAAGTCTAGTCAGTTTGAAGTGAATCCAAATCGTAAATGGCATTAGCCTACAGTTTTATCTCTATCCTGTAGGTTTAGGCCCAGTGCCATATTATTCACAAATCAGGCATTGCTTTCGGAGGCAAAAAAATTAAGAGGATCTTTTGCCTGAAACGGATTAGTAAGCTCTTTTAAAAGCCCGTTTATTCTGATAAATCGTCCACGACAAGCAAATACTGTGGCAACATGCTTTATAATGAAAAAATAGCCTATTGATTTTGCACGACTAGACTATCTGGTTCATTAAGCTATTTATCCATTAGACGCGTCTCACTTAACACAAACATTACATTAAATATAAACCAACTGATTTTGTGTTTTAGCAGAGATTGATTTTACAGTGGACATGTGTAGAAAACATAGTTGGTGACATTTTTTCTGAACAAAACTGTGTGTGTGTATGATCGGTCCAGGTCTGTCCGTTAGTGAATGAGATCATTTCATGTCTGGCGCAGGGACCCCAGCTTTGTGCGGGCGGACCACGCCCCGGCCACAGCGTGCGGTGCACCAGGCTAGGTTAGCACACAGCCGCTACATCCGGGCGCTCCGCTAGGTTTACAAACCCTGCGAAGATGGCGACTACAGGGAGGAGTGCATTATTATCCTCCACCTCAACTGGACCTAAGAGCACACTGGAGACCTCCAACCCGGAGGAAGATGACGGACAGGACTTATGGTGGGCGATATGTAATTTGAGCTGGGTTTTTGTGAGCAAGGTTTGTGGGCGCAGCGGGTCCTTTGTGCTGGGAGGAGGATGGTTTGACAGCTAGTTTGCTAACGTGGCTAGCTAGCATCAGCATCAGACTGAGTGGACACTGGTGACACAGCAGCACTAGCTCGCTTTAGCTGCTCGCTGTCAGTTGTTGTTTGATAGTGAATAAATAAGCCTTGTTTGGCCGTTTTGTAACGGGACTCTTCTGTCTCCAGGTCAACCATTCTGAGTGAAGTGTCAACCCATTCAAGATCTAAGCTACCGTCGGGGAAAAATGTCTTGGTTATGGGTAGGTATCTGTGTGTATGTATGTCTGTGTATCTGCAGTTTTCTGGCTAGCCAATAGGCATCGTTAGCTTGAATAGCCCAGGAGCTTGTGATCATCTCATCTTGGCAATGTTAGTCTTATCACTGCTCGATAGCTCTGCAAGCTCGCCGTGAGTCGATTGTGCCTTTGTGTTCAAGGATGATAGCGGGTGCGTCGGCTAGCAGAGAGAGACAGGTGTATTTTACTGAGCGCATACACAGGCGCACGGACTCTCTCTCTCACACACACACACATACACTCAACCTCATCATCTTATGAGAGAGAATCGGGCCTCTTTGAAACCCTGCAAGTCATTCTAGCATCCACTGATGCTAGCAGCGGCTAGGTTGGAGATGATGCTGAAGGGACAAGACAAACCATCAGCCCGTGTTTTGTAAACGGGGCCACGGGGCTTTCTGCGACTGAAGCAGACACGGTGCCTCCCTGTCCCGCTGCTGACCACGCACACAAACACACACCGTTACACATCCGCCTGAGATAATCCTCCGCAGCCTGCTACCCATTCCAGCTAATCATCGAGTTGGTTACCGATGTTAAGTGTGGCTTTAAAGCCATTTGTCTGTTACGCTGTCTGTGATAACATCAGCAAGCTCTGCTTTCTGATGCACTCAACCCCTCTGTTGGATATTATGGCAGAGTGCGGGGATGGATGCAGTCTTGACCTCATAACACGCACGAGAACAATAACAATGTCATGTATTCAGCTTTGAGACAAGCAACTATACCTGAACAACTGCCATTATATACATCCTAAGGCTGTTTGTCCTCAATGAAGACTGCAGACTATATACAATGAGGCTATGCGGGTATAATCAGCGTGAGTGCTTTGTTTACAGTAAATATTTACTCTGCGTACATTTATGTAGGGCTTAATATATCTGCAGCCGTTTGTTGAGCAATTGATCGTTTGAATATTTTTTTCTATCAATAACATTCTTCAACTTTGATTCTTAATTTTTTCTATGTTTTGGTTACATGAATATTCTTTTAGGGTCTGATGATAGAAGTGTAGAAAAATACATTAAAAAAATTATGTCACTTTAGACTTCAAAAAATTGTGAATTCTTTGGGGGGTTTTTTAGCATTTCATATAACAAATGATCAGCATATCAAGTGAGAGAGTAATATACAAAAATAATGGATAATGGAAGTAATTTTTAGTTTCCGTCCTGTATTTTTTGCAGTTGATTTAAAAAACTGACGTATGTAACTAACACAACCCCTAAGAGAACAGCGGGCTTCATGCACAATACTAGATTTTCAGCAGTGGTGTGGTGTGTTGGCTGATCTCAGTTAGTCACCTACTCAACACCCTTTAACCAAACTTTAAATTCTGCTTTTATTCAAAATGAAAGAGTTTATGGTTTATGAATTAAAGCACATTAATATCCTTATCAAAGCAGTGAATGCTGGGATGCATTAGTTTTCTACCCACAAATCTATTATTTACAAATGTTTTGTGTGTGTGTGTGTGTGTGTGTGTGTTTAGGTGAGGTGGGGTCGGGGAAGACCACCTTGGTTGCAAAGCTACAGGGGGTTGAAGAGTACATGAAAGGGCGTGGACTGGAATACCTCTACTTCAGTGTCCATGACGACGACATTGATGGTAAACAGCAGCCGGTTACAGTTCTCTTTTTTTTCATTGCTTAGTGTCTTTTAAGTAATCCAACAGTACCGTTGAATAAAAGTGTGATTTTATCTTAATTTGCTTGCATGTCTGTGTCTGTGTTTAGACCACGCCAGGTGTAATGCCTGGGTATTAGACGGAGACCTTTACCACAAAGGTCTGCAGGGAGTCGCTGTGCCAGTGGACTCAATCGGCAACACGTTGCTGCTGATAACGGTTGACATGTCGCGGCCTTGGAATGCCCTGGACTCTCTCCAGAAGTGGGCAGCCGTCGCTAGGGAACACATTGACAAACTCCGGGTCGCCCCGGAAACGCTGCGGGAGCTGGAACACAGAAGTGAGTCATACTGACAGCAGTCAGTCTGAAAACAAAGTATATGGCAGCATGTCTTCATTGAAATGCTTTAAAACAGTATTAGATTAAGATCCTCTTGTAGGAGAACCAGTTATAATGCAGCATGTTAAAAACTGTAAAAACCTGCCAGGTTCTAAAACTTGTTTATCATTGAGTGTGCACATTAATGTTGTTATGTGTGTTTTTGTACAGTTGTAAAACAGTTTCAGGAGTACACAGAGCCAGGCAGTGGGGAGGACGGCACCCCGCAGAGGAGGAGTGAAGACGAGGAGAGCGTGCTGCTGCCGCTAGGAGACAACACACTCACACACAACCTGGGAATACCGGTGGTGGTAGTCTGCACTAAGGTACATGCACATTGCATATGTGTGGAAATGTATTTAATCAGTCAAAAATAATTACTCTAGGAAAACTCGTTTCAATTTTATGGTCTTCAAAAAGGTGTATTTTTTGATTGGATCTAAATACTGACACCTACTTTTCTGCCTTCAGTGTGACGCCATCAGCACGTTGGAGAAGGAGCACGACTACAGAGACGAACACCTGGACTTTATCCAGTCTCACATCAGACGCTTCTGTCTGCAGTGTATCCTTCCCTAAACATCGCCTCTGCTGCTGCTGCGAGCTAAAAGTTTGCAGAAACAACAAATTTACAGCTTTTGAAAATAGTGAAGATATTGATCAGTAATACAAAAGGGCTTTAATTGGACTGCTGATCAATACCACTGACTCTGCAAACTTTCCTTTTTTTTTTTTTTTTTAATTCACATTTTTGCCTGTGAAACTTTTTTTGGTGACGAACAATAGGGGTAGAGCAAAGTGATCACTATTGCCTTAGATGTTCTGTTCTCAGACTGAAGGCCAAGTTCCCAGCAGAGTTTTTATTGCAGTACTTGGGCCACTGTAAGCTGTATCTGAACTGTTGTTGTTGTTGATATTGCTTTGTTGCGAAGAGAGTTCGATAAAAGTCATAGATTATCTACCACTGCTTCAAATTGTTTGTTTTTTCAGAATTTCCAGGCAGTGCTAAGTGGAAACATTATTAAAGTTTGGAAAGTTACTCGTTCCAAAAGAGCTGGGACTGCAGGTTGCTGTGGCTCTTGTCTTTTTTCAAAGCTACAATTTGTTTTTCTCTTATTAAGTGATGCAGCTTTTTTTATTTATGTCAGGACGGTGTTGGTTTTGTTTTTGTTCCTGTATGTAGAAGTGGTGGTGCTGAAAATATCCTTAACAACCACGTCAGACGGAGCTTCTCTGGTTTACACATCAGTGAAGGAGATGAAAAACCTGGACATCCTCTACAAATATCTGGTCCACAGACTCTACGGCTTCCCTTTCCACTGCCCGGCACAAGTGGTGGAAAGAGATGCTGTCTTCATGTAAGAGTGTGTGTTTGTAAGGCATATGCACACTGTGGTGCCTGCTGTACTTGTTTTATCAAACCCGTCCTTTGCTCTTTCAGTCCATCAGGTTGGGACAATGAAAAGAAGATCGCCATTCTTCACGAGAACTTCCAGGCAGTAAAGGCAGAAGACAGCTTTGAGGACGTAGTTGTCAAACCTCCAGTCAGAAAGGTAAAGCTCCCACTTAATGAATGGCTAACTTAGAAAGATCCTTTTAAAGGAGCTACACTCACAGGGCAATAGATTGATTACTCCATACTATAATGTATAATTACCTTTTACATAATTTTTTTTACAGGCAGTGCACAAGATTTTACTCAACATCCCTGCAGGGATCATAAATCTTTTATTCAGGTCAATTCATCAGCTGTTGTAGTGCTATAAAGAACAGCTGGATATAAAAAAAAGGGTAAAAATGATTCATTTTCTCTTCCTTGTCACCAGATTGTACATGAAAAGGAGATCCAGGCAGAAGATGACCAAGTGTTTCTAGTAAAACTGCAGGTCAGAAAATGTTCCTGTTTTGTTAAATGCCAGTTTGTTTGCCATTTGCGGTTACTCCAATTAAATTTGACTTGAGGGTCTTGATATGTTAATTAAATACTAATTGATGTGAGTGTGCATATTGTGCTCTAATTTGCAGTCGCTGCTTGCCAAACAGCCCGCTGTGACAGCAGGGCGGCCAGTGGTGAGGGCTCTTTTCTTCTTTGTTTGAGTTTTGGCTCACGAAATAAAGAAAACCTCCCTCCAGTGTCCACTCGAGAGAAATAAACTGTTGTTGTTGTTGTTCACAGGACACCACCAGCAGAGCCCCCACCGGTTCCCCCAGGACGAGTAATCGCTCCGCAGCGGCTAACGTAGCAAACGCCATGCCACAGTCGGGTACGTCTTAACTTTTCTTCACTATTTCCCTGCATTCAATTTTAATGTCCTTGTCCCCACTATGTCAACTTGTCCCTGTGTGCTGCAGGTCAGACCAGTGAGGGTGTGTTGGCCAACTTCTTCAATAGTCTACTGACAAAGAAAGCAGGGACAGGGGGGCCCGGGACGCCAGGTGGCGGTAACAACACTCCAGGAACAGTCCGGAAGTCAAGTGAGAGCGCGCACTAAGTGTTATATGATGCTTATGATGCTCTGGGTTTGTTTGATAGAAAGAAGTGACTATAATTCTGTCATATTTCAGAGTTAATGCCATATCCAGTCACTTCTCCTCACTTAGCCTCTTTTTTTTGGTTTTCACCTCACATCTTCCATCCCTCATTTTCTCACTTCTTCCCTCTCCTGTCCTCTACTCCAGACATAAACATAACACACAGAGAATCACTGAAGAGTCCCACAAAAACAACCACTCATCATCTTTATGATTATCTATTATGTCTTTACCCTTGAATATGCTCATAGTCTGTTGTGCTATCTCACTTTTAACATCACTCATGATGTGTGTGTGTGTGTGTGTACGCACTAGTCAGAGGATGCTGGCCACGTTAAGGTGTGTGTGAGACAGATAACCCTCATTAATTACTGCTTGTTTATGTCACTGTTCATTCTCAAAATGTTCATCCTTATTTTAACCCCCCACCCCCCCTTATTTTTGCCTTAATTTGATATGTATGAAAAGCAGTATTTGGCTTTTATTTATCGGAATAAGTGCATTGATTTTATATTTGTGGCAAGATCCACAAGTATGTAGGAATTACCAGCAGAAAGGCCAACATGTCTGCTGCACTCTTTTGTTTTGGTTGGGGAAGGAAGTGCCAGTATTGCAAGGATCATTGTATTTTGATTGACAGATAATTTAATGACAGTTGCACTCAAATGTCTCGCCTCCTAACACCTTGTCCTCATTCTGTCCCACTACATTTTTTTTGGCATGTTGCATGAAATTTCTCATCACTAACATCTGCCACAAACATTACACATGATTCTAACTAAGGCTGGACAATATGGGAAAGCAATGTATGACATTTGTCTACCACTTAGGTCTATTTTAAACTAGGGAACTTAAAAAAAAGATATAATGTATTACTACTGTTGCTGCATTGGATGAATAAAATCTCCTTTCATTCAGTCATTAACAATATTAATATTTGTCTCCTATGCATAAGGTTAACTTTACGCTTAAGGTATATTTGACATTTTTTGCATTATTAAGAACTAATATGCAGAAAATGTCTTACCCCAGCTCTTGTTTGAACATGTGTAATTTTGCTTATTGCCTTGTGCCTTAACCTGTCAATGTTGAAAAAAATGCACCTTTTCTTGCACTGGCTGAAATGTTTATATATTTGCCTGTTACTCAGTTATATAGGACTAATTTGCATGTTTGCATGTATGTAATTCAGGTTCGAAGCTGGGCCTGGGCGATGTACAGGCGGAGCTGGACCGCATATCCAGCCGGGAGACTGACTCGGACTTGCCCAACGCCAATGAGACGCCTGCCACCGACGGCCAGGACACATGAAGACCAACACACATCATCCTGCTCTCCTCGTCCCCCTCCCCTCCGCACCTCCTCCTCCACTTCAGTCATCATTCACCATCCTTCCTCCCTCCACTCTCACCCTCCACGCCATCACAAAGATGCAGGGAGAAAGAGGGATGTAGGGTGAAAAGGGAGGGGTGGGCATACGGTTTTGCCTTTCCCATTGTATTTCACTTTTTCTCCTCAAGAAGAAGAACTTGTCCTCTCTTCCCCCACCCCTTTTCCCACATCTCCTTCTCCTCCCCCACCTCTCTCTTCTCTTCCTGGCTGTTTCGCTGAAGGCGAGTATTTGTCGCTGTTACATTCAAGACTGTCTGTTACATGAGAGTTAATGGATATGGGGGACCAATTTTGGGGGGGGGTTATGGAGTGAGAAGCAGGTTGAAAAAGATTGATTGCGAGAATGAAAGTGAGGGTGTGTTATCCATCCATTTCTTGTGATGGTGCGGTTAGTGTTTTTTTTACTGTAGGAACTGCTGAAGGGCGCATGTTGAAGAGTCTGCACTTAGGTACTCCAGGGGTGATTGTGTGATTGCGTGCTTAATGTATGTGGTGCAAGTCACGCTTGGCCAGAGGAAGAGATTGAGAACAAAAAAAAAAAGCCTGAAACAGAATTGCAAACAGTTTTGATATTGTTTTGTTTTTTAAGATGAAGGGACAAACACACCAGTATTTGTGTGTGTGTGTGTGTGTGTGTGTGTGTGTGTGTGTGTGTGTGTGTGTGTGTGTGAGTGAGTGAGTGAGTGAGTGAGTGAGTGAGTGAGTGTGTGAGTGTGTGAGTGAGTGAGTGAGTGAGTGAGTGAGTGTGAATGCGAGAGAGGGAGAGGCAGATCTACAAATTTAAGAGAGTAACTCCAACCTCGACCTGTACATCGAGAGATTTTTTTGGCTGTTTGCATTTCAACCAAAAGGCAAAAAAACATGACTATGCTCTTACACTACAAGCTCTTAAAACAGTGCACACAGCCCTGTCTGCTACACTACACAAACCAAACCTGGCAAAAATGTGTATACTTTAGAGTCAAAGCTGACACTTGAGCACTAGTCCCGTTTAGAAGGCACCTGAGGTACATTATAGCACCCAGTTCTACAATTGGCCAAACTTCTCCTCGTGGTACACTCTGCTCAAACCTGTACACAACAGGCTATGGGTGCACTGGAAAGGAAGGGTAGTAAAGGGGTAGTAGGGGGTGGGTAGCTGAGCTTTACCTGTACAGAATGAAGCACTAGTGATTCAGTTCCATAGTTACTGCAAGAGGGTGGTGGTGGGTGGGCGAAGGGGTCAGAACAAGGGAGGGTCACACCAAGAATGTACAGTCATTGTCTCGCTGATTGGTCCTGTTATTTCAGAGCTCTGTGTTGGCGTTTGTATAATCAGATCTGTTAATCAGTCAAATAAAAGGTGTATTTATTCGGATTCATCCACCTGGCTCCCCTTTGTGTTTTCATTTCCTCTCCTCATTGTTAATAAAAACACAAATTTTGTTACGGGAAATTGTTATGGAGAATAAAGCTACTTATAGTTAAAGTTCTTTCAATTAGACTGCAGGGGTCAACATGCTGTAGTGAAACTGGGCAATTAAAAATGGGTTATAAAGGACAAGAAATTGAATATTACTAGCATCACAAGGTCACCATAATACCTGAAAATACTTCTCTTTTTTTTTACTCTTGGATGTATTGATTCAATTACCATTTCGAAGCTATTAAAGTCTTCTCAATCAGTGTTGATAAGAGCCTATTTGCTTACCTGAAAATAACAGATTCATGAGTCTTGCCAGTAAGGTATTAACTGTAGAGATAAGATAAGACAACTTTATTTTCCATGAAGGAAAATATAATCCAGCAGCTGCAGTTCAAATTAGAAAAATGTAATTATATTTCATTGTACTTTTTTTTTTGTCAAACCTGTTTCTGCAGCTGTCTAAAAAACCTGTGAGCTAATTCATATTTTTTACAACATGCATTATATTTAAACAGTCCTCCACTGCCTCAAATCATTTCTCTTCCTATAATCATTAGAATACTATTTATAGCAATTTACTCTAAAGCTTCATTCTGTATGTATTCATAAGCCTGGAGCAGATAAATAAGGTAAATTTTAGATCATTGTAACTAGAAGACTGGAATGACGTCATCTCAGCCTAGCATGCGCTTGCATGACTTATTGCCAAAGACATAAATATGCATGTTGCAGATATACAGTACTTGTGATTTACATTTATCTTTTCTGTTGCCACGCTGTGTTTATCATTTCCCAGGTAGACATAAGCTTGCGCCTCTCCTCACCACAGTCTGAGACGGTGGATAAGCTTGATAGTTTTATTCCTGAGGATATGATATTAGTCCCACATACTGACAGAAAATAAAGCAGAAAGTAATGAAAATCTACAAGCAGTCACAGCAATGAATTTCAGCGCCGTATGATGGATTCTTTCTAAGCAGCTTTTATGAAAAAGATATTGTCAGGCTTCCATTTGGTCTGATAACATCATATTACTGTTCTCACTCTCATATTATTTATACTTCTTGCAGATATGTGACTGAATATTGTTTTATTAGCCTACTGTGCAACCTGTGACTCTTGGAAAGATAATGTGAATGGAAAATGTACCAGTTCATTATTGTGGTATGACAAATGATCATACAGTAAGTTTCCTTTTCCATTTCTTGCAGTAAGACCAACATGTTGCCCAATGACTATTTGGACTTTGAGCCTTCCTGGACTATAGCACCTATCAGATACATGGACATGCACTAGTATGCGTGACACTTTCTCTTTTGATAGAGGTTTATTGTTACTGGTGCAACGCTTTTGTGTATGTGATGCTAAAAAACTAAAGTAGATTCACATATGCAATAGATGTATTAAGATGTCTTAAATCAGACTGTTTTTAAATGGGCATCAAGTCCGATTTTTATTACAGCCAGCCTATGATTGCATACAAAAATTTAAATGCATATATGAGATAATTCATACATTTTTCTGTCTACCTTCTTTCCGATTTCTGTAGTTTGGACTATCATTTGCATTAAGGAAAGTCCTGATTAAACTACATGCAAGTGTGTGAAACATCACAGAGAAATGTGGCTAATGAGCATCCTTCATATGGGTCATATTATGACCTCGTATTAAGACAATTAAATGACTTATGTGTTCGGGGAAATATTTGTGTCTCTGAGTTAACTGCATGTTAATTAAACCCTCCATCATACTACAGCACCCAGTGAATCACATTCCATTCCAATGAATGCACCTCGCCTTCCCCACCACCTCAGCATTAGTCACAAATCTTTAATTTGAGTCTGTGAAAAATGTCAAAACTGAAATCGCCGACTGTTGAGAAACATGCATATATATCAATATCTGACAATAATTTTAAAATAATAGTTTTAATGCTAAAACTTTATTTGAAACGGTGCCCTATTTTTCAGAGTGCGGCAGAATACAGCATTTTCTCCTTCGCCATCTTGATGTTCGATCGCACAGGCGGAAGCAACATCTTCGGCGGGTGTGGTTAGGACTTCTACGGGTGGTTCACCTAGCAGCCCTTTTCCTATTTTCAGCCAAGAGAAAGAGGGATTTTTTCCAGACAAGAACCACGGAGGAGCTGCTCGACTCTGGTAACGCTTGTATGTTTGCTACATCTATTAAAAACGTATTCTCAGCGCGTCAATGTTTGCTTCACCAAAGAAAATCATCTTTGGCAGGGAGGGGGCTCCGGTGGGGTTTTCTGATTTGGCTGGCAGCACGGCAGGTTTTGTACGGTGGCGCTTGGATCTACTTTTCATACGTCCTGGTTAGCAAAGCTAATCAAACCAGAATTAAACATTTTGAGGGTTCGCTTGAAAGTCGCGATTCCAGTAATGAACTGGTTTGTAACATTAATGACTTCTAGCACTGGTTGCTTGTCAGGAGAGGGATTAACATTTAACAGTTGTGAGTTAGACTCTAAAGCGGTGTTTGTTTATGTTAGCTAGCTAGGTACCTAGCGGAGGGCTTAGCTAGGCACGTTAGCTTAGCTTTCAAGGGGGAGAGACTATCACGAGTCGCTTTCAAGGTAAGGTAGCCAACCTGTTAGCATGTATGTAACAGTGGTGGCTAGTGTATGCTAGCGCCTCGGTTTTGAATTGCATGCCTATTAAATACGTGGGGTAATCGATGTTATGTATTAAATAGCTATCTGGGTTTTTTAAGTCTTGACTATGTAGCCTGTTATGCTCGTAGTTAGACCCACCATGAGAGGAGGAGTCATGGAAGTGATTGCGGGGCGGAGGGGGTAGTTTCTCTCATTGGAAACCCAAGCTGCGAGGTCGGAACTTGGCCGTGGTAGGGGGAGGGGGAGAAATATGCCTTTGATGTTCTTTGCCGCTGAATGGTGAATTGTGTTCATGCTGGCCTGGAAATACCCACCGCTTTGCTCTCTCGACTGGAGGTGGAGGCTCGGCATTTCCCCTCATAGCTAACGTTACGCTAGCAAGCAAAACAAGCGTCTGAATCAGGGCTGGCACAGGTAGCGCAGAAGACAGCGGTTTTTTGTTATTGAGATCACGTAGGAAAAACGCATAAACATTGCGTTTTGGTTTGGCTTTGGCAAACAACAACTGAAGGTTGAGTGTGAGTTGTCTAATTTTTTCGCTGTGTACTCACTTCCTTTCAAACAGACTTATCTGCTGTGCGGGCTGAGGGCAGGCAAGAACAATGGCTACCCAGTGTAAGTATTAAAACTTTGATGCTAATTAGTTAATTTTGATATGAACACAACATTTACGATTTTTCCTTTAATTTCCAAATGTACGAGTTAATCTGTATATGAATACACAAATTACTGGAAACCTTTAAGCACTGTGGAAACTGGAAAAAAGGGGAGCTAGGTGAGCACATGTTACCTTATCCATAGTAACGGTTACTCCTGAGGGAAAAAAAGAACGTTTTTGGGAATGGTATGAGGAACTTGATGGTAAATGCAGCATTTTTTCGACATGGAAGAACCCCAGCTTTCCTTTGTGTAACCTTAATGTAACCATAATGTACTTTCAATATCTTCCTTCAGAATTATTCCTGAGTCAAAGAGAGAAACTGAAGTATATGTTATAATTCTCCTACCTTTGAATGTGTCAGTCCTACTGATAAACCTTTTGCCTTTTTTTTTTCAGCTGATTTAATGGAGTTGGATATGGCAATGGGAGACAGCAAGGCTGCAGTGAGCCAGTGGCAGCAGCAGTCTTACCTGGATTCAGGCATCCAGTCTGGAGTCACCACCACAGCACCATCTCTGAGTGGCAAGGGAAACCCTGATGCTGAGGAGGATGATCCAACTCTCTATGACTGGGAGTTCAACCAGCCCTTCACGCCTGAGGCTACAGGTATAGAAAATACTGACTTATATGCTACTTAAGTGTAAATGGTATGGCACATTTTTTTGTATGATTGACAAATTGCTACAATCTTCCAATTGTCATTTCACATAACTTTCAGACATCGAGGGGTATGCCATGACCCGGGCCCAGCGAGTTCGTGCTGCAATGTTCCCTGAGACCTTGGAGGAGGGCATCCAGATCCCACCTACCCAGATGGATGCAGCTCACCCAACAGCAGTGCAGCGACTGGCAGAGCCCTCCCAGATGCTGAAACATGCTGTGGTGAACCTCATAAACTATCAGGATGATGCTGAGCTGGCCACTCGTGCCATCCCAGAGCTTACCAAACTGCTCAATGATGAGGACCAAGTACGTGTACAGATAAATAAATAATGACATGCACTAAAAAATGATGGTACCTGCTTTGAAGCATGTGATGTTAAATAACTTTATAGCAATACATCCTTTCCTAAGAGATGTGTCCCTAAGAAAACATTGTCTCCTAGGTTGTTGTGAATAAAGCAGCTGTGATGGTGCATCAGTTGTCGAAGAAGGAGGCATCGCGCCACGCCCTGATGCGGTCCCCACAAATGGTTTCGGCTGTTGTTCGAGCCATGCAGAACACTGGTGATGTGGAGACAGCTCGCTGCTCTGCTGGCACGTTGCACAACCTTTCCCACCATCGTGAGGGACTGCTTGCAATCTTCAAATCTGGAGGCATCCCTGCCCTGGTCAAGATGCTTGGGTAAGAAACTGGAAGAATTGTTGTGCTCTGCTCTTTACTACTTAATTGATGGAAGATAAGGTGTGCAAAATGGCTGGAAACTAGCAACACGATAGCAGAGAAATTGCCTTAGGGCTGTTCAGATCAAATCAGGCATTGTGGGGATTACCACAAATTTGTGCAACAGTGCAGGTGTCTGCCCATTTTCAAATGCAGATAAATGTCTTTGTACTCCCTCTTGGCAGCATTGTTCACCTCTGATCATTCCGGTTCTGATGGCCAGATTAGCTGCTGGTTGGCCATTATCTCCAAAGGTCAACTTTGCCTTGACTTTCTGCCACAGGGTCCTTGTTTTTTTTTTGTTTGTTTTGTTTGCCACAGTCTGCACAGACTAATCCTAGTGTAATGAAGGAGAAAATTTGTGTTTTCTTGGAAAGCCTTATTTGGTCTAAATTAGGGTCAAGAGTTGTTTGTGTTGAAGTTTTCTTAAAAGACTATCTGATGGCAGAGAGTGGTTCTGATCAGATATTTGCAGTGAATCTTTACAGATTAATTTTTTTGTGTTGATATGTGATGCTGTACTGTCATTGAATGGTAGCTCATAAGGCACTCCCTTATACTGTTTTAGTATTTGTATAATATTTATTTGCTTTGTCTACTAATTGCATTTGCAGTTGCCACTATTTGGTTTGGATACGTTATGAATGTTCTGCTAATCACAGAGGTCTATATGACAGTAACAGAAATGAACTAAAATGTGTTCCCGTTTGTATCACACACACTGACACTCTCCACCCTTTTCTTTTTTATCTCACACTGTGTTTCGAGTAAAGGCTGGACACAGTTTAAAAAAGCAACAATGTGCTGCAACAGCTATGAGTCAACTGCAAATAAAGGCCAACACTAGTTACTGTATAGCTTTCACAAAGCATTAGTCTTATCGGCCACAATCAACTTCACATGGAGGGTGAACTCAGAGCATCACTTTGATGTTGTGCTTTTCTCAAAACAAATAAGTCAAATAATTGTATTGTCAGATAACCAACTCTAAATCTTTAAATCTAAAGTCTTCTAATCCAAAATTTTCTTTTTAATTTGGAACTGTTAAAATGTCCTCCCAGTCTTGCTCACCATACCCTTTGTATTGTCCATGAAAAGCCAGAGCACTCAGCCGAAACCACTAGCTGGTTGGCAAGTTGTGACCTGTTTGATGTCATGTCTGTGGTTGAAGTTGCACCTGGAATCACATGACCACACTTTAAATGCAGGATGAAACAGCCTGACAATGGATGATGAACTGCCTGATCTTTATAAGGCTGAAAGCTAGCAATCACTAAATAGATCTGAATGCAGTTAGGATTATCTAATCACTGTGTGAAAAATTATCTTTTTAAGTGAAGTTAACCCTATGATTTACGTTATGAAATCACTTAAAAATTTCAGTGATTTCAGTTTCTTGGTAGTGTTTCTAGTGATTTGAAAACTTGTGTCCACATTTGTACTAAAAATCCAAAATTTAGGGAACAGTTGATATGTTGTTGGAGTCCAGAAAGCTGTGTTAGACTACTGATGCCCTGGTGTACCAGGGGTAATGTGTTAACTGCTCGTTGGTTGTATGTATTATGTAAGATCATTCCTTTTGGTGATTATGCTGTTCCTGTGTTGTTGTGTTGTTTCTAAGTTTCATTGTTGGTCTTAAAGTAGGGTTGTGCTTTGTTTTTTTTTCTTTTTTAATCCTGATACTGCAATCCTGATACTTTTCATTTACCATGAATGAATGAATGATGTGAAAAGCTAAATGACTTCTGTCAACTGCTGAGCTGAATCTTACTGATACAGCTAATGTCTTGGCATAATGCCCAAGGAAATCTGTCATGATGTGCTGTGGTTAGGGCCGGGACTTTAACGCGTTAATTTCGATCAATTAATTATAAAGATTTTAACGCGATAAAGATTTTAACGCG
>JAQMCX010000019.1:3630715-3721245 GCA_029814765.1 Acanthurus leucopareius | reverse complement strand
CCCCCCCCCCCCCCCCCCCCCCCCCCCCCCCCCCCCCCCCCCCCCCCCCCCCCCCCCCCCCCCCCCGGAGGAAAAAGATGTGGGGAGGGGTGTTTGGAGCTGGAGAGAGGTGGGTGTTTGGTTTGCGTAAATGGCATCACATGCAGACTGTTGGCACTAATGACACAGTCATGTATGGGGCTCGGATACAGCTGGAGAGAAGAGAAGTTATCCTCCTTGTGAGGTTTGATTCATGGAAAACACTCACAAATTCTCCTGTTTACTGCGAAAACGCTGATTGGATCTGTGTAACCAGATTTTCCAGTGATCACAGGGTCACTTGTAGCAACAGTAGATGTATTTATTCACTCACCGTCAAATGTAAAATATGATAAATTACCAACATTACGTCTTCACTTGTCTCCAGGTTGCTTGATCTTTTAGCTGCTAAAATCATTAATTTGCTGAGAGTGAATGTGTGTGTTCTTTGCTGTAATGAACTTCTGGAAAATTCTACAGTTTGGAAAAAGATGTCGATTGTGCCAAGTTGGTTAAAGGCTGTGATGGAGTTTTTTGTGCTTGTTAATTGCAAAGAGTTTTCCGGAGATTTGATTTTCCAGCCTTTTTACGGTTTGACACTCCATGACACCACTGCTATTAACTGCAAACAGCAAAACAGTGTGTCTCGTGTAGTGAGATGTCCTGTGTTGTATCCTATCGGCTTTTAGTCACACATGAACCTCCTCTTGATGATTACTTTACATTCAAAGACTTTTCTGGAGAGACGTTAAAAAAATGACATCTTAAAAACGATTGCTGACACAGATGATGATGATGACACTTAATGGTGATAAATCTAAGTGTCATCTCATAACACAAGATTATACAGTGATAAATTGTAGTCCCTTAATACCACTACTCCTAAACCAGAAAATTATGGGACTAAATTAATCATTTAAAAAGTTAATGGAATTAAAATCTATTTTGTACATTGAAGGACTAACAATAGATTGAGCAGTCTCACAGTTGGAGGATAAGAACTCTTCAGTCTGGTGGTGCGATGGCAGATACTTCTGTTTCTCTTGCTGTACAGAAGCAGACAGGCCTTAAGTTGGTTGGGTCCTGTCTTTGAATATCTTTGAGCTCTGCGCAGGCTCATCTAACTGTTATCATTGACGCTTGGTAGATGGGTATTGATGATGTTCTGATCGGGTTTAATCACCTGCTGCAGAGCCGTCCTGTCCTGAGCCGAGCACATTCCATGGCATTTGTAATGTTTCCAGTTGGATTTGTTCCTGTTCCTCCTCTGTAAAAATCCACAAGAACTAGAATAAAGCTGTTTTGGGATTTTTTTTTTTTTTGCTATGACCGTGACAGGTTCCTCCATGTTGATTTTCAGGAACGTATGACTGTTCACCTGTCTAATGATAAACACTGATAGCTGCAACATGAAAAAACACGTTTCAGCTGTAGATAAACACTGAGGACACACAGGCCAATTACCTGGGTGTTTACATACTCACTTGACAAATACCAGTGAGTCAGGCTGAGACAACATCACTTCCTGAAGAGACGTGAACCTGTTTGCTGTGATCTCTGGATTCTGGGTGTGCAATGGAGGCTGGCCTCAAGTGTGAGTTTTCATAAACACTTTGTAAATATTATAACATCCGAGAGCACACATCACCAGCAGCGTTTTAATCACCTCACATGTCAACCTCATATTGTCCTACATGACTAACAACTAGGAGTGGCTACTTTGACTCTGAAGCTCATTAAAAACTGTTCTACTTATTATTATGTAAGCGGAGTGAATCCACCCTTCAGCCCTGCTCACCACATTTATACCCATGTATGTCTCTCTTGAGTTAAGGCATGATATTGTAAGTGTTGAAAAGGTTTGTTTTGTGATCATATTTGAGTTAAGGACCTGAGGAACTCTCATGGTTTCATGCAGTTTGACAAAAGGAAGGGTTTGGTTTTGATTTATTAATGCGAAACCCAATGTCACTGCAGCTTCTTGACATTATCAGAGCATCATCTCTCCACATCTAACAGTGTAATTACCTACGCAGGTATCAGGTTATCAGAAAGGCTGTCAGACATTCTTTCTGAAACAAAGGCAGCTAGTGTTCTGGTAAAACTCTAAACTGTGTGATATCAGGATGGATGATGTGTGATGAGGGTGCACAACATAGATGAACACTGAAGGTTCTTCCAGACGCACACTGTTCTGCTTTACATCTCCCAACCCTCTTTCTCTGGAAATCGAACCCAGCATCAAAGCTTCACAGCACGCAGAGCATGGCGGGTAGAGAGAAGAGGGTGTGGTGAGAGATCGGATGTGGTGTGTGTGTGTGTGTGTGTGTGTGTGTGTGTGTGCGTGTGTGTGTGTGTGTGTCATCTTATCGCTTCCAAACATCGGTGAGGCATTAGTGATGGATTGCTGTGTCAGGAGATAAGAAAAGCTTTGTTCTCTTCGGCTCTCTCTTGCCTCGCAGTGCTGAATGGTTTCTGCCTGAGAGAGAAACTAGTATGAATGATCTGATGTGTTTTAATGATAGAAATGGATTTGAGCCTTAAGGTCTAATGTTTTCATGGTGCTGCAAGGTTTAAGAGTTAATGAAGGCCTTTGAATTGTTCCCCTGAAGTGTTCAAAAGCCTTTTTTAGTGAAAGTACTAACACACAATGTGAGAAAACAATTGCCGCATTTAAAACCCTTTGATAAGTACAGTATCAAAATATTAGCAAAATTCACTTTAAGTATTGAGAGTAAAAGTACTCAATCTTCAGAAAAATTATCCATGTCAATGTTTTACTATTATATGCAATGTTTTTTTATTAAATATCACTGCTGTCTCAATAAGTGTGTTGCATTTTACTGCTGTAGGTGTTTACAGTTTTCACTCACTAATTTCTATACTGTTGGTTAGTTTTAGTCACTATGGCAATTTATCATATTTTGTCATTACATAACTGTCCTGTGAGAATCACATATCTTTATAAAGTTTTAAAGAGCTCAAAAAAACAGACCTCAGCTTTGTGGCACTGCATTTTCAAACTTACCCAAGAGGGAGTTTAAACTGTTTATTTAGTTTAAGACGTAGCAAAGTTTACTTTAGAACACTTCAGTGTATTTAGAAAAAATCAAATTCAAAATCACAAAATTTGGAGATACATGGTTTTCACTGGATAAGAAAGGAATGAAAAATTGTAATCTGAAAAGTAACTTGTAACTGAAGCTTTCAGATAAATGTAGTTGAGAAAATGCACACTATTTGCCTCTGAAATGTACTGGTATAGAAGTGTACAGTATCATGAAATGGAAATTCTTAAGTAAGGTACGAGTACCTTGAATTTATACTAAAGTAAAGTCTTTGGGTAAATGTACTTAGTTACATTCCATGACTGCTGAACTGTGAGGAGAATGTGAGGAGAACCAATTGAGGTAACTTTACAGTGTATCTTGGTTGTGCAGTTGTTTATATTCGCCAAAAAGTTGCAGGCATTTATTGTCCCTTGTAAATCTGTCTGTATGATTTAACATTTGATGGACATATGAGACTTTTGGGACTCGTCAGTTTCCTGTGATGAAGAGGAAAAGGTCAAGATGTCAACAGTCTAAAGGGGGGGGGGGGCTTATAACTTTCCTCCTCTTACTCTTTTGCTTCATTACTCTCCGTGTTTCTTTAACTGTGTGGGAAAATTGAAACAGATTGCCATCACTGCTCCATCTGATCCAACATGGTGGAAAAGACTTTGGTGACAGGAATGAGAGAAGAATCAGACAGCATCCTGTATCCTGAAAAAAATTTCTGAAAAAAAAGACAGAAGGCACAGATGTTCAGAGATCGTTCAGCATTGCTCACATCTGGGGATCCATTCCCACACTCATAGGATGTGAAAATCACTTAATTGTTTCCTCTCCTCTGTCATCTCGCTCTCTAACATGTGTGCTCTCTGGTCATTAACATGTCTGCCTCTTTTTTTCTTTTTTTTGCAGAATTTGTATGTAGAATTGAGGGAAAACAATTCTGATCCTAACAGCAACCTCCAGGGTGAGTGGAAACATACATGAGCCACACAGACATTCTTTATTTTGTGTTAACTATAAAGTTTCTTATTAATACTGTGTAGACTGAGTTGTGAAACATGAACTTTAATAAGTCGACCCTCTTGCTTCAAGAGGAAAGGAAATAATAAAATTGAACACATCTGTTTTAAATGAGTTGAAAAGCTGCTAAGTCAGGCTTTTGTTTAGCTTTGTTTATTGAAATCAGGACTTATGACAGAGAATAAAGGAATGACAAAGCCACAGCATGTTAAACATATAGTTTGTGTCAAAATGTGGGTCTGCTGGATGTTAATATTCACAGTCCAGCTCTGTGTCGTCTTTAGTGGATCTACCACCAAAGAAAAGACCTGATAGATGTAAAAGGATCCACGTCCAGGTTAAAGACCAGACAAAGAAGAGGAACAGCCATGCTGGTGTGAGTACAGCGCTGTGTGTTGATCAGCGTTTGAAAACCTCATGTGTCTGGATATTTATAGTACTGATTATGATGAGGTATGTTTTTATTTTTCAAAGCTCTGTAGCATGGATGCAAATGCACACATGTGATACTAATTAAGAAGTGGGACCAAGTCATTGTTTTGTAAGTCAAAAGTCTCTGAATTCATCTCCTGTGTCAAGTCGCCAAATTAAGACTGATATGTCCCAAGTCAGGACCCAGGACCTAAGCTTTCAGTTTCAAGTCTCTAACAAGTCATAGTGCACTTTTTATCAGATGTAATGCCATTTTAACATATGAGTCAAAGTTGGGAGTGGTTGCAACCCCATCTTTAACTTTTGACCTGCATGTTTTGCATATTGCAAATTGTTTTTTGTCATCGAGCATGTAAGATTTTTTTTAAGAAATGTAACATAAGTTCTTAATGGCTCTCTCTTCTACAACTTAACCGTGTGCTGTTGGACTGATTTAAACATGTTAGATCTTTTTAGATATGATTTATTAAGTGTTCTTGAGTCAAAAAGGTTCCAGTCTAAGTGAAGTCAGAGATCACTGGTGTCAAACTCCAAGTCAAGTTGCAAGTTTTGTATGATTTTTATGAAATCCAGCCCAAAGTCCTCAAATTTGTGACTTGTTTGTTCGTGCAATCCAAGTTGTGTGACTTGATCCGCACCTCTGCCAATAAACAATGTATTTTTAAAATTACACACTGCGGCTTACCCACTGTGGGTGAGCTCACACGCCACCGAAATTACATGAAACTCTAGTTTCTACCCATTAAACAACAGAACTGCATTTAAAAGTTTATTGCAGCATCAGTTAGCTTGTTTTCCTAACTATGTGTGCACATGCAGGTCACAGAGTTTAACGCAGTGTTCAACGAGGATTCTCAGCAAGAATGGGTCTTCACACTGTACAACTTTGACAACAATGGCAAGGTCACCAAAGAGGTGGGTTTCTTTAAAGCATATCGTTTTAATATGTACTGTTTTTGAAAGGGTGCTGGTTACACAGTGTGTGTGTGTGCATTCTGCAGGACATGTGCAGTCTGATACACTCCATGTATGAGGTGCTAGAGGCATCAATTAAGCAGCCTTGTGGTGGCGCCACACCCCTGAAGATTAAACTTGTTGTAACTCCATCTGCTCACCCAAAAAGGACCTCACAAATAGGTAAAAAAAAAAAAAGACATTAATATTCTGGCTCATGGTGCCACATGAATAATTTGTAAACATGGAAGACATCTGTGAACAGCAGGTTTTAACATAACACCAAACCACTGTCAGTGCTGTGATGATAATATCCCTCTGTTGTTGGAAACAGTGCCAGAGAAGAAGCAAAGTGCATCTCAGGAGGCAGGAACACCAGAGAGAAAAATTTATTGTGTGGATGAAAACATAGAGCGCAGAAACCACTACCTGGATCTAGCTGGCATTGAGAACTTTACCTCCAAGTTTGACAATACAGGTATAGAAACTGCTCTTTTACACCATTTTATGAGTTGTTATATATTTATATGATTTCTTTGTAAATACATAAAGTCTTAATTGTGTGTATTCTTTGTCTTTAGATTCTCCCTCTCAAACCAGGCAGGATGCTCACTCTGCTCCTCAGCACCACCCTGTGGTGATCAGTGAGAACTGCATCTCTTTTGAGTCCCACAGACACCTGAGAAACAAGGCCATGTCAGCGGGGAGAGACAGGAACGGAGGAGAGGGGAAGACCTGCCGGTATCATGGCCAGCACCCTGCTTCATGGTGTCACCCCTCCACATCTCTGCCTGCAGTACAGCGTTCTCACAGCAAGAGGCTTCGACCCAGAGCACAGGACGCTGTCTCATACCCACGACCCACATCTGGGGGAGATAGGGAGATCTTCTTCAACCCTCAGCCATCCTGTGGGGCCCTTGCCCCTCCAGCCCAGAGACATGAGCATCATCACCATCATGAGCACCATCATCATCACCACCACCACTACCATCCTACATAAATGCCTTTAGAACACATAATGGACAAGTGGGAAAAGGTAAAGGGCTAAGCTGGTGTGATATAAGCTTATTTTAAGAAAGTCAAATGCAGTTCACCTCATTTACATTATGAGGAACTGTTATCTAATCAAGACAAACAGTATACGATTTCCTGCTGCAGTTGCTGGAAAGTCAGTTCAGAGTTGACTAAGTGCTACTTTTACAGCCATTTAGATGGACTGGTTCCTCTCAGGTAGATTGCTACTTAAGCTAATAAATATTTAAATGCTCAGGCCTGCATTTAAAGTTCATACATAAACATTTACAGCCAGCATGTTGAGAACACATTTCTTTTTTGTTTGAAAGCAATTTTTAAAATGTATATGTTATATGTCTTTGATAAAAAAGTTTTTTTCTTTATTCCGACATGGCCACATATTTACATATCAAATTCTGTAAGCAGCAAATATTTAAAGGAAGTGGTTGATTCCTTAGTCGATAGTTCAGATTTAGATTAATTATATTAAAACCACACAAAGTCAATTCTTTGTTTCCTTGTCTTTCTTTTAGTTATGGTTGTGACAACTTACACCTAATGAAAGCAGGATATTCAAGGATGACAACATTCTTATAAATGTATAATGTATAAACAGCTGTATGCAATGAATTTGGCGTTTCTGAACATGTTGTTTTTGATTGCATTTTTTAAATCAGTGGCACAATATAGACATTGTAATATCACATTGAGATACCACCGCATGTACCAGGAATCTAAAACAACAGGAGAAATCTGTCATTGAAGAGCAGAGATACCCACCAACAGAAGCCTCAGTAGACCATAATGCATTGCAACCATGTGACATGTGATTTAAGAGATGAAAAAGGCATTTTTCTGAGGCAGGTTTGGAGAAATTAGATGCACCAAAAGGTAAATAATGGCACAATATTACAACCTGCCTGTTTGAATGTTTTGCACCTTTCTTTGAACTGCTGCTGTTTCCTTTGTAAATATTTGATTGTCCCTGTATTCTATTTCTGCTCTGATGACATTGTTTACTTTTGTGCAAAGTGTTATCCTCACAAACAGGTATGAACTGTGCCAAGTTTCCCAGTGCCATTCAAATATTTCTGGTTATCTCTTAGCAAAAGTTGCAAATAGACACTGTCCCTGAACGAAGGACGTGAGACAGCTGTTTCTATTAATAACCTCTTCTCTCTTACCCACCACGAGACCCCCATGCCTTGCTCCAGCCTAAGCCTGGTACTAGACAAATGCAAAGCACCCAGAGAGAGAGCAACAAAGAAAATCAACAAAGCAGCTGCCTGACAGGAGGCAAAACACTGACGCACAGAGCTGTTTCACTACAGCTCTTATCAACAACCAAGAAACTCACAGACCTGTTGGTACAAGAATAAAAAAAAACTGAGATTAAACCTGGAAACATGAAGTCACTGCGATTCCTAGCTGCTGAGGGTTTCATCCAGAGTGGTCCGAGCGCAAAGGAGAACCTCAATTGTGTGTCATTTGACCTATACCCACTTCTCTTCAAGGCCTGCTACCTCCATGAGCAGGCTGACTTGCTGCAGGATTTGGTCCAAGCATGGCCTCTTCCTGAGCTGAACCTCCACAGGCTCCTGGGAGGGACAATGGACTGTCAGATGGACCTCACCTCCCGCACCTGCCGTCTGTGTCTGACAGCCATTCTAACTGGCTTAAAGGTACTTAAACAGACTTGTATGCCTCGTGATTTTCATGGTGCACTCTTGATTTAGTTGCATTTACTTTCAGCACATTTTCCAGCTCTTTATTTTTGACCTAACTGGCTCACCAACTTAGACTTGTTACTGGTTTATAATGATCATAAATTGACTTTACAATCATTTTCCCTTTTTTTCTAAAGGACTATGTGCTGTCTCCTCCAAAAACCTATGCCAAGAACTTGCATGTGGTTGACCTGACTGCCCTGAGGGATGTCGAGCAACAGGCCTGCCCCTGCCGCCGCACCCTGGGTCGATGGGCAAGAACCCAGCTTCTGACCCAAATGTGCTATGAGACTTTAGTGGCCATGCAAGCTCCCGATGCACCAAGATCTGCTTTTGAGACATCTATTGATGTTCGTCTGAACGGCTTTGTCACAGGCCGCAATTATGAGCTGGTGGCTCAGGTCTTCCATCTCTTCCGCTACTGTCCACTGAAGCCTCGTTTTGTGAGTTTCCGGGCAGATTCTCTTGCTCTTAAGCAGCTGTTTTACATTCTTCGGCTAGCAGAACCTGAGTTGATGTCAAAGCTGGAAGTGGTCCACAATGTTCCCCTGGAGGCCGTGCACCTGGAGGTGCTACTGTCCAGGGTGGAATTCCCCAGACTGAAGTCTCTGACCCTGCCGGCTGGGGCGTTGGATTTTAGGAGGTTGGGCTCTGATGATGAAGACCTTCTGGCCACCATTGGCAATCTGCTGGCAAAACTGAGCAGCCTGACTGAGCTCTATGTTGGTTTCTCCACTCTAACTGGACACCTACGCAGACTGCTAAAGTGAGTTTATGAGCGGAGGGATGGTTAAAGCAAAACAACAAAGTGTCCTTGTTTATGTGTTTATAACGGATCACTCAAAGGTCAATCTTACGTGCACATCGCAGCATCAAGAGCTTTAACATAGCACATAATAATCACCTTTAACCAGTGTCAGGGCCAATGAATGCTGATCCTGTGATTCAGCTTTGAGGCTCCTGTTTAATACTGAAAGGTATTTTATTATTACAATTATTGGCATGATGCCAAAATGAGGGCAGACAGCTGCACCTGGCCATAGCTGCAGTTTAGCCAGAAACCTGCTAGATAGACCCCAGGTTTCATAAAGAACCATACAACAGGATCATAAAGCCCAAATAACAGAGTTAACGATCACAGCATAGTAATTTTTTATATAGAGAGAATGTGCAAAAGATTGAAATACTGCAAAGTAAAAACATAAACATGGAAATTAGTTTGGGAATTCAAGTTTTTGTTGCAATGCTTACAAAGACAGAAAATTGAACTTACTTACAAAGATGTACCTGTAATTTTCTGAGCATTTCTAGCAATCTTACAGGAAGGAAACAATACCTATCTGCCTACTATTCACTGCATAAAATATTTAACTTATGTGCAATTCTGTGCCACTGACCACACAAATGAATTTCCTTTTGCCTCTAATTTCTTTATGCAGTCCTCTCAGCACTCCACTGCAGTGCTTGGAGTTGGCTAATTGCTGCCTGAACCGTGTGGACATGACGTACCTTTCCAACAGCCTCCACAGCGAGGCCCTGGTCCGCCTGGACATCAGCGGACATGACATCTTCAGCTCTTTCGGCACCTCTTTCCACAAACTGCTCAGCCGTTGCTCAGCCACATTGGCCAGCCTGGCCCTCGAAGAATGTAACATAGAGGATGAACACATGGATGCCTTCACCAATGCTCTGGCTTGCTGTCAAGCCCTGGAGGAGCTCAAACTCCTGGGAAACCCCCTGACCTCGGCAGCCCTGCGAAGGTTATTCTCCATGCTGTCTGCAGGCTTTCCTAAGTTGAAGTACATAGAAGTACCAGTTCCCCGTGAGTGCTACTCTGAGGATGTCACTTATCCTCTTGATGATTCAGTTCTACTGCAGTACAACAAGGAGCTGTTTCAAGAGGTGCAGGGCCAGCTGATGGGGATCCTGGAAGGAGCGGGAAGAGGGAGTGTGGAGGTGTGCACCCCACTCATGGGGGCCTATGATCCAGACATTAATGAAACCAGCAACGAGCTCGGAGTATCCATGTTAAAATCTTTTAACAGTGTCATTGGGAACTTTATAGGAACCATTACTAATGTGGACAATAGGAGATCACAGGCTCAGAAAGATAATTAGTGGGGTTGTCTGTGGAAGGATCAAGTAAATGGACTAATAATAAATTGTCATGAACTGAGAATGTTCACAGAACTGAACTTTTTATGTTAAATAGAGCTAAGCCATCAAGTGATACATAGATTTGTTTTCTTATGTCGAATGAGAGTGACTCCTCATAATCTTTGCCTTCTGAAGCTAAATTGGGCTAAATTTAACAGCTATATGTATTTAAATGTATTGCTTTTAATCAGCTAACTGTCAGCACTGTTCTACACGACTGAGGGTAAACCCTAGAAATAGTCCTATGCACCGGATTTGTTTGACAGACTAACATCATATACAAGATTGCTGACTTGATAATTTTCTCTGCAGCATTTTATTATTTCAGTGTGTAAGCCAAACAGATGTGCTGTGTAAATAGATGTAGCTACCGTAGAGGTTACAGCAGATACTTGAATTGTCTCATCTATATCTATTTTACATGTCCTTCTATCTATATTCTGATTTAGATGTATATAACTGAATTTTTAAATGGTTAACAGCATAAATTTGCAACATGGGACAGATGTAAATTTAGCAAGTACACAAAAATATAACTGTCATTTTGTAAAACCAGTAAATCAAACCACCAAATAACATAAAAAGGAGACACTTTTACATCTTTCAAAACATTCATTTCTTTAATCAGCACTGTCTCATATAGATCACATTTCATTTTAAATATTACATCAGGGGACAACCATGTATCGACCAAAGACAAAGATTAAAAGCTTTGACCAGGAGCCATTTATTTCTTCATCCACTCCTCTCTTTCTTTCCTCTCACGGACCACCTCATCCAGATATGGTGACAGGTAATGGACATCCTAAAGGGAGTTGATTAGAAGAAAGTTACAAGATTAGGTATATTAAGGTTGGGTATATCAATTCCAAAGCTCAAATCTTAACATTTTGAAGACTTTAGACATGTAGGTAAACATTACGATAAAAAATCCTTCAAACTCTGTATTTTATTGTTGCTTTTCTAATTACTCGAACTTTATATTCTTAACTTTCACATTGTGAAAATGGCTTCATAAATTACACTAAGAATTCACTTTTCCAACTGCTAGCAAAATTTTTGAGAAGACTGATCAATTTAATGTGAGTATCTCATTGGAAATAATTAAGCCATGCTACTGCATTTACCTACACATATAAAACTACAATCCTTATGTAGGGAAACAATTCAGCAAAATGTTACACCTCTACATTACTTTAATTATTAAAAAAAAAAGATTGATATTAGTTTTATGTACCTCTTCAAATTTCGTCCACTGGTCCTTAGGGAGGATCTGCTGCTTCATGGAGAGATCCAGTGCTCTCTTGATCCTGAACATCCTCTCATTGTACTGATCCTCTGGGAGCCTCCTCAGGGCCTCTTGCACATCTGAGTCCTCATAGACTGTGTCATCACGCAATAAACCTGGCACAAAATATAGGCGATACTGAAAATGCTAACTAGAAAATCACTGAGTTAATCATCTATATTCATTTAGGACAATTATGATTTTTATTATTATTTATATATATTATTATTATCATTATTATTATTTTATTTTATTATTATAAAATTATAACCTAATCACTTCAAAAACGAGTATCACTCTATAAATATTTTGACCAACACATTATTCTTTGTTCTTACCAAGCTTGTTGAAGCCACACATGTTGAAATACCATTTGCGAATGCCAAGCAGGAGCCTGCCAGTCGTGACTGTGAACATAACAAGAAAACACACCCAGACAGAATCAGATAGCAGCACAAACTTGAATTTAAGGAAGAATTTTTCAAATTACTATTATTATTATTATAGATGAGCGAGGAAGATTATTTTAACAGTAATACAGTATTACTATTACTTTAATGTTACAAAGATATTACTATCCATCAAATTTTACATTGCTCATATTTTGAGGTAGAATACGCTATAGTAGTTTACTTAGAAAAAGAAAATCCGGCACACGACAAAACTTCAGGCAACTTGATTCCTCTTTTGACGTTAATGTTACACCGTGACATTCATCGCCGGGCCGGGTTTGACTCTTTAGTTGATCGTCGATGCTCAAACCATATAATCGAGAGAGGAGGATAAGCACTGGACGACGAAAGGAAGATAACTCGCCACTTGACATAACTTTACATCTTTAAGTACATTGGTAAGAAAGATGTTACAAACAACACAACGCAGCTGTGATGCTAACAAGCTAACGTTAACGTCAGAAGACATCCGAGAAATACGTTACATGATAGAGCACAACACCAAACGGTAGCTGGACGAAACAAAGAGTGTTTTCAAATTACGATTTATAGATTAAGAGATGCTAAGCTTCTAAAGGGATGGCGAAGCAAGTTTTTTGTTGTGATAAATATTTTTTCTGTGAGAAGTTACCAACGCTAGGCTAACTTTAGCTCACCAGCACACTTAGCATCAATAAGCACGGGGACACTAGAGGACACATAAGTCAATGCACTAAAAGGGCATTTTTTTAAACAAAATCGACATGACGAAATATTATGTGTAACATTTTATCATGCGTGATTCCATATGAGAATATACAACAGTTAACAAGCCCATTTACTGGAATTGTTTGAAAGGACCAAATTTAATTTACCTGGTGCCCTCGACGCCATCTTGAACCACTGAAGAACGATCGCAGTGCATTGTGGGTAGAGACTATTCAGGTCAGTGGCCAGTTGCGCAACTTCACGTTACATGTTTACAGCTTATTTGAAACTGTTAGGCGTTATCAAAATTTATCAACCAACGTATTGTTTACAGAAGTCTGTATTCTTTGTAAGTAATCGATGTACCTTATTCATTGGAAATATAAAGAACTATATGTATCTGTTTATGTAAGTGTGTGTGTGTGTGTGTGTGTGTTTGTGTGTGAACATACATACATACACACACACACACACACACACACACACACGAGTATACATATATAGTTCCTCAACTGAAATAGATTTTAAGACATTTAGAGATTTGACAAGGGTGAGAGGGTGATATACATTGTGTACATTTAATAAACATTACATTTACAAAGGAAACTTGACATTATAACTAACAACTCAGTTGAGGCTCTATATGTTTAAAGGCTTTCACGTCTGCATAAATCTTATTTACTTATTTGTTGTGAGCACCACCAGCTGTTTTCTGAAGTCCTTTCAATATCTTCTTATGACAAATCAAAGTGTCTTTTGAAATAGATGAAAATCTTCCAGCGTGGCCAAAGCCAAGTCAGTGCAAAAGTTCTCATCAGGCAGAGAAACCAGGCGGTCCAGGGAGATGTATTTGGGAAGGGTTGGATCATATTGAGCCTTTCCAAGGTACTCAAGGAACAAGTGGCGCTCTCTGATGCGCAAGTACTTGGTATTTAGGACCTATGGGAGAATACATCAGATGCACAAGTTATAACTTCAAATATGGACAAAACATTCAAAAAAATATAAGTTCACATTTATTAAAACTGATAATTAAAAACATCAATCTACCTGTGGGAACTTGACAATCAGGTGGTGGGGCACCTTCATGGTATTGTGGAGTAAGTCAAATATCTGTGTGAGTTTCCTTTTATTGGCAGTCAGCACTTTTGGGACAGCGATAACTATGTGTTGGATCTCATTTTCTTTAAAGCCGAGCTCAAATTCACACACCTATAAAACACATTTAAAAAAGCATTTTAAGATCTTTTTGGTTGGTATTTCTACCATATTATGATAGTGAAAGCTGGAGGGAGACAGAGAGAGGCAGTGAGAAGTCATACTTGATACACAAAAGTATTTAGAGACAACATCTCAAGGTTTCTCAGATATTGTTTTCAATTAGTGTCTTGTCATTAAGTACCTTCAAATTTTCTTTAACTGGCTCCAAACTTCCACACAGTAATCTTGGTAGACGAGCCACAATGTTTCGTGTCTGAAGAGCGAAACAAAACGAGCTGAGATTTCTTTCCTTGTAACAGAATCATGAATGTAATAATAATGCAAAACAAACATGGCTATTTTTATCCTCTTCTCTCTGCATCTGTTAAAGATGCTTACATTAGAAGCACTGAGTTTGAGTTGCTGCTGATAGAACCCAAGTCGGTTGTCAAGCCTCTTCACACTGAAGTTGAGCAGATATGGAGCTCGGGATACCATGGATGCCACAGTCTCAGAGCTGAACTTCTTTGACTTGAGATAGTTCACTCTGCAAAAAAGAGAGGAATACTAAGACTGTAAGTAATGAAGATCAACTGACACTAATACAGTCTACTGTGTATAAAGTTAAATGGTTTTATGTGACCTATATCATCGAAATGATTCAATTTAGAATAAAGAAATTTCATCACTATGAGCATATCTAACGGTTCAGTTTCTAAGATTCTTTCATGTTACCTGGCCTTTAAGCTTTCCAAACTCTCTGTGAGGATGAAGGGGTTGTGCGTGATGATATAGCCGAAGCAAGAATCTTCCACACCAATATCTTTGAGAAACAGCAGCCGTGGGGCCACGTCGGTGTTGAAGTTGAGCTTCAGTAACATGGAGCCCACATTAGGTCTTTGTTCAAGCTTCCACAGGTTTACACCTGTAATAAGAGAATGAACCGTCACAAAAGTGTAGCCACCAAAAAAGAGGAGGCTTGGGTTAATTTACCCCATATAGTCATTGCTCATATCATATTTAATCTAAATATGCTTCCAAACTACAAATAAATATAATTTACTCTATCCTAAACAGCATTTTTTAAATCTTTAGTGTAATTACCTAGGTGTACTAGTTTGCTGAGTGTCTCAGACTGGTCAACATAGTCTCTAAGAGAGCTGGATGCTGAAGGTATGGCAGGAGGAACAGATATGCTCACAGCCTCCTCATCACTGATCTGCTCTAATGCTGAAAATTCGGTATCAGCATCCAGATCTGGTAGTTAAAGGAGGCAAAGAAAGAAAGACAAAACAGGTTGATCTTCTAAAAATAACATTCAAATTGAATTCTAATGTTTAACGAAAAGGTTTGAATGGTCAACATGGCAAACCAGTGTGTACCTAATGACATCTGGCTTTCAGTAACCGGCACTGCATCCCTCATTGGCAGCAGGGGGCTTTTGTATGCAACAATATCAGCTCTTGACGGTTCTCCGGCATTCTTGTCTTCCTTTGCTTCAGTTGCCAGATGTTTGGCAGTTAAGTCACTGTAAAATACGACCTTTTGCTTCCACCTTTCTCTTGCCTGAGTTGCTCTGTCATTTTCTCTAATAACTGAGGATCCATTTGGGATTTTTAAAGGTAAGCATGTAGCTGTGAAATGATGAAGTTGAGCAGAATACAGCCGGGTATTAGCCACAGTCTCCGAGCACAGAAGACTTCTACATTGTAGGCATCGTTGTATACAGAATGAAGCCATCACAATTCTGCAAGAAAAAGAAGTCACATTTCGAGGTGAGTTCCATTTAGAACAGAAATTACTTTTATAATCTCTAACCAAGGACAGTCCTCTCTTTCTTATATTATCGACAGCATTATTTCAGAGCACAGTAGTATGAAAATAAGTGTTTCATGCACTACCTGGGCCTGCTCTACTGAGACAATTTACGGACATACTGATGAAAAAAATCTAAATTTAAACATCAGTCATATAGGCAAGCGTTATCCATACATAGATCAGATTGTTACTACATATTACTTACACAAACGTAACACTTCTACAATTAGTCTCTAAAATCTAACAAGTTCTTCAACATGCAGAAGATGTTTTATGTAAATTCACTTACTACAATATACAGCTTGCTTAAGCTCATATTATCACAACGCAAGGATGTTCATTTAGCACTACAAAGTTATTTGATCATCATCCAGATCAGTAGTGTACAATAGCTGTTTATGAGTGTGATGGAGAGTGGTAAATAAGAAAGCTCATTTACCACTGCTATTCTTATACACACAGAGAGGCTCTAAGCATAATGTACCTTTCCATTTGTTTTGTATAAATGCGGTTAAAATTTAAAACAGAATTTTGAAGCTGACTGTTAGAGGAGGTTAGCTTGCGCCAGACGCTAAAATGCCAAATAGCTATCACAATAAAAAGCCACGTGCAATGTGGATTACAAAACAGGCAAAGTCAACATGCTCTGTCACACAGATAGCTAACCTTTTACTTGCATTTTTTGTATCCAAAACAATCTACCATTCATTTGGTTCCATTATCCACCGGCGGGTCGCGCAAAGTCAACTGCTTTCACGTGTAAATTAATGGAAGGACTTCACGGAAGTGTCACCATGTGGGAGATACCACAACAACATATTTGTAGGTGCCTTTATATACGACTAATGTACTCACGAGGGAATTGCGCAAAAAAATAGCCGAATTTCTCTGGATGGTACAACTACAATTTATAATGTGATTATTTATTGTATTGTGGGTTGATATTACCTGTTTTGGTGAACACTAAAACGCGTAGTTTTTACATGCAAGCACCCCCTTTAGCTCGGTGGTTCAGTTCGTCCTCAGAGTTTCTTCCTGTGGGAGGCTCTTTCCATCATTAGTATTTGTACTTTATAACTTCTTGTTTTTTTAATAAAATAATCTGTCAATTAAGAAAGTAGCCCACAACAGCAGCATGGCAGACACCGTGGCTCCCTCAACACCTCGAAAGGATAATGATGTCAACTATAATTTACATTTCCGAATGATTAACGAGCAACAAGTGGACGATATCTGCATCGACTTCTTCTACAAGCCACACACCATCACACTTCTGACAGTTTCTGTGCTCAGTCTCATGTACTTTGCGTTTACCAGGTAAAGAACATCTTCTGCTTTTCATTTAAAAACAGTGACTACATAACTATTCTCGGTCAATCTCTAAACTGAAAGTAACCCGAGGAACACAAGCCCTCTTTTGTTCACATGTGATACTGTTTGTTACAGGGATGATGAGCACCCCGACAACAACCTCCGAGTTGGTTTATTAGTGGTTGTCTTTTTCTTCTTGGTCATCAGTGTTCTGGCATTTCCTAACGGTAAGCTATGTAATTACATTTACTGTGGTTCCTTTATTATTTTTTGCAGTGTAATTAAGTCTTTTCCGTGCTTTTTTCTTGACAATTCGGGAACTATTTTAATAATTACTTTTAAATTCCATCATTTTTTCAGATGACAACTAAATATTGTCTCATTTCCACTTGTCAAATGTAGGGGTTTGTTGCCTTTTTCTTTCTTATGTGATAGTTAATTGAATATTCTAGAGCTTTTGGACTTTGATAAGCATTTTCTGACATTGGAGATTATTCATTTTGCAATAGAGTAATTGGCAGATCTGGTAAATAATTCCTAGTTTCGGTCTTGACTTCATCTCTTGAGACAAAGGTTAAAAAGATCAAAAAGACAGTCAGTTTAAGCTTCTGTCCTGAGTCTGTGTTCAAAGTTCAGTCTTATCCTTGTGAACAGTAGTTTGAGAAAGAAAAATCTAAAGGTTCAATAACTGAGTTCACACCAAAAGTTACATACTGGTATGGTGTTTTCTTCATCAGGACCTTTTACCAGACCACACCCTGCAATATGGCGAATGGTGTTTGGTGAGTCTTTACCCACATCTGTCTCACTTACTTTGCATCGTATACATTCACCTAATTTTTCTCTAAAGATTTAGTTTTCATTTTTATTAATTGTCCCTCACATTCTCTTGTTCTGGACAGGTCTCAGTGTGATGTACTTCCTGTTTCTTGTCTTCTTCATCTTCCTCAACTTGGACCAAGTAAAGAGTTTGATGTACTGGGTGGACCCAAACCTGCGTTATGCCAAACGGGAAGCTGATATTATGGTATGAGTGAATTTTTAAACTGACAACTGAATCACCAGAGCGAGTTCATACCATTGAATCATCTGTATCCTGTCTCTTGGTTGCCAGTGTGTGTCCAATAATTCAGTCACCTTTCCTCTTACCAGGAATATGCTGTAAACTGCACAGTGATAACGTGGGAGCGGATTCTGAGCCACTTCGACATCTTTGCTTTCGGCCACTTTGCAGGCTGGGCTATGAAGGCCCTGCTCATCCGCAGCTACGGCCTCTGCTGGACCATCAGCATCACCTGGGAACTCACTGAGGTAGCATGCATTTTTCAAGATGGAGTCATGCTTGATCTGCCATTGTTAGAATGTGTGAATCACAGCTGTCCAAGGAGCTGAACAGAAGTTCACTCTCAGAGGCCATGGTCACCTCATACAGTAAATTAATTCTGTTTTCACAGCTGTTCTTCATGCACCTGCTGCCAAACTTTGCAGAGTGCTGGTGGGATCAGGTGATACTGGACATACTGTTATGCAATGGAGGAGGCATCTGGCTGGGTATGACGGCCTGCCGCTTTTTGGAGATGAGGACTTACCGCTGGGCCAGCATTAAGTCAGTGAAGCTTATTATTTTTCTAAAAAATTTTTTCCTTTTTGCTAACTTTATATATTCAGAAAACCCACAGGTCCTTAAAAACCCTTAAGAGCCTAAATCATTAAAAACAATGTAAGGTATTCATGGAGGTCCTTTCATGTTGTATTCTTTTGATAAACTAACTCTAAAATCAGAAAATTCCAGCAGATTCCCATAAGAACCACGAAGTTGATTGTTGGTATGTAACAGTAAGTAGATTATTTGATATTGATATGATATTAAGTTTCTGAATGTTTTTAATGTGCATTTACTTTGCTCAGGGAAATCCACACCACCACAGGAAAAATAAAACGGGCTGTGCTCCAGTTCACCCCAGCCAGCTGGACTTACGTGCGCTGGTTTGACCCCAAATCCTCCTTCCAGAGGCTAGCAGGCATCTATCTCTTTATGATAATATGGCAGGTGCTGTATTCTTTAACCTTTGACTCAGAAATATTAAGGCTGTAATTATCATTTGCTTTCCTAACTGTTTTTTTTTAACTAACTTCATAACTAAAAATCTTCTAACTTATTTTTAAGTAATCAGTACACTATCTTTTTCCAATAACCAGTGAATCAAATTTTCTAGAAACGCTCACCTTTCTTTAAACCTGCTGCTCACACTGACCTGCAAATATGCAACATATCCATAAAAATCTCTGAAAAAAAAATTGTCTTGTCCATGTTTTATTTTCACAGCTGACAGAGTTGAACATATTCTTCCTCAAGCACATCTTCGTCTTCCAGGCATCTCACCCTCTCAGCTGGTGCCGCATCCTCCTCATTGGAGTCATCACTGCCCCCACTGTACGGTACGTGCAACCCTCAAAATTACGTCTACAGAGCAAAAAGAAAATGTGTCATTATAATTTTAAGTACTGCATAAATCAGATGTTGACTGTGGCTGTTGTGGTGTTGACTGTTTAAGATGCTTTCTCAGATTTAACTCTGTGTGGGAACCTTCAATGCACAGTTTGTTTGTTGACCATTACAAATTTTTTTCTTCAACCTCTTTCAGACAATATTATGCATACCTGACAGACACGCAGTGTAAACGAGTCGGCACACAGTGTTGGGTGTTTGGGTAAGTATCTTTAACCTGGCAGTTTGTGATATTGACTGGTCTATAAACTAGCTTAGAGGCTGCATTATTGGTCATATTTGAAAACTTGGTGTGCCCCCAGTAAGAATTCTTAAAACATTTTTATTTTACTGAATTCTTTCTTAATTGTACTCACCATATTTTTGGTCAAACTTTGCATTATGGTTTTGACACTTATTGCAGTACTCTGGTGAGCAAACTGATACTGAACTTTGTCCAGAGTCTGTTAGACTTCTCCTGATCTCTTCAGCAGATACCAAAACTGGTTGGCTATCTCTGTTTGTACTCAAACAGATTATAAAAACAACTTAAGGGCTAGGCCATGATTTAACAGTGTCACATGTTACTGATTACTGATTACTCCTGCTTTGCTCCAGTGTATTTATTGAGCAATGTTGTGGATTCAGATATGAAAACCAATCAAAGTTTAGATAGAAAATAAAAGTGAATGGGAACTTCCTACAAGTGTAAACAGCTTGGCCAAACTGATAGTAATCCATACTGAATCCACTGTTGTTTTGGCCACAAGCATTTTATTAACCTGCAAGTTTTTTGAGGTCCTAAAGTCTTTTTGGGTGTAGTTGATAGATGAATTAATTTTATTATTATAACAATAAAATCCTATTCAGGGAGTTCCTCGTTAGCTGAGCTACTACAACACATGCCACTCAGACACATGGCTGAACCATCGCTGGTTTGATTCGTGCCATTCTCTCCCCGCTGTTTCCTACCTGCCTCTGACAGTCTCTGTCCAATGAAGGCAAAATACACAACTTAATTTTTTATTTTCATTTCCAGTGAAATGCCAGGTTTTAGAGAGGCTTTATTGAAATTCAGCTTTATAAAAGTGTGAATGAAATTCACAACGGAAAGTAGTTACTGACCTCACCTCAGACACAAAACCGCCAGTGCCCTCAGTCTGCTCTAGTCTCCATAGCAACGAAGCAGTCTCTATCTCTGTGCTTGAAATACCTCTCATTGACACCACTCTCTGGTACAAGGTTTACCCCTGCAGTGTAACCTTTAAAAATGAAAGAGTTTCTCAAACAAGTATAATGTTCGAATAGCAGGGTAACAATGATGCAGAGCACATGCATATGGACTCATTTGCCACAAGTGTTTTCATCCACACAGAGGCTCCAACGCAATGAAATGACATTGCCAAGAGAGGGGGCCATTGTTAATATGAAAACTCATGATTAAAAATTCCTGATCAACCACACAGTTCAACTAATGCTTCTTTAATTCCCCCTCAGGGCCATTGCTTTCCTAGAGGCTCTTGCTTGTGTAAAATTTGGTCACGACTTGTTTTCCAAGACACAAATTCTCTACGTACTGCTGTGGCTGCTCTGTCTGGTAAGAATAGACCAGTTTACTTATATTTGTATGTTGACTGATAAAGGATTTTTTTTTTGCTTATTATGTAACCATAGGTCTTGTGTAGATATATTAACACTGCAAAACCCTGATGTACCTTTTTGAAAAAAGGTACATCAGTCACTGTTAATTTACAGAATAATAAACACCTTCATGGACATGTACTGAAATTGAAAGGATACTTTTACAATTTCTTGGACATCATTTCTTTACTCTGCTAGAAAAATAATCTCACTCACTTTCCTGAAAAGTTGAGATGTCTGATCAAAGCTGCATTAGACCTTATTTTGCTTTTGCAATACTCACCACCTGTAGCATGTTAGTATTAAAGCTTATCATGAAGAGGCTGCATTTACATGACCACCCAGGGTTAACAGGCAAATGTTGCTTTGGAGTTCATTGTAATGGTATTTATTGTATATCACTGATTTTCACACCTTTAAGTCCATTCTTGTGAGTCTGTTCACGTGCAAAGCAAGTGTGGCAAAAACAAAACCATAGTGTTACCCATTTTTTGCATCTTCTCTACATTTCTAGGCACTCATCACACTTCTATGTTTATATGGGATGGTGTGGTATGAGCAAAATAAAATGAAGGTGAGAGATTGCTTTGGTTCTTTTATTAATGCTTTGATTATATTTTTAAATACAAATTTACAAAATACGTAAGTTAAAACAGGCTGAAAATCTTACGTTGCAGACTTGTTTTTGAATGTTAAAGCTATAATAGACATTTTTAACAACATTTAATACGTCGCAATGTTGTCTGTGGAAAAGGCCTGTCTGATTTGAACATAAAACCGAAATAGAAGAGTAAAACTGATTTTTATCTTAATGTTTGGTTACTCTTTATGGCCGTACATGTTATTTTTTCTGGTCAGAAATACTCTGTGTTTCCTTCTTCTATTACAGACCACTTCTGTGCAAAGTGAAGTCTTTGATGACGACAGTGTTGGTGACTCATGTGGGTTCGTCCCAGATGGTGTTGCAGGTCAGTGTCATAACTAGCAGACTGGTTGCAGCTCCTCCATAAACTCCATCCTAAATAATCAACTTAGTTCTCTCTTTTTCCTCATTAGCTCAGAGGAGTTCACAACCTACAAAACGTAAGAGCACTTCTGCGAGGAACAGACATGTGAATGGCCATGGAGGAAAGAGACAATAAACCACAATGACACTGACTATTTACATCCTGTGAATCTGTCTTTTCCCGACAAGTGGAACACAGTATGCACTTAAAAATGACTAAATAATTACTGAACTGTTATCGTTGTTGTATCATGTGTCTAATGAATCCCAGAGGATAAAAAGCAGCTTCCAAACAAAGTCAGAACACTAAGCTTTTACATACAATTTAAACTTAAAGAGTTCTACTAGATGAGCCAGATTTAGATGACAATAGTGAGCTGAAAGCTTTATGAACCTGCAGACTGAGGTGCTAATTCTTTGTAGAATCTGCAGAGCCAAAAGATCTTTAACACTATAAAAAAAAGACAAAATTGATTCTCTATTTAATGTCAAAGATATTTTGAAAAATAGCTTATAACCAACGAATGTGTACTGGATCATGAAAGAAAAGATGGCCTTATTATTGCTGTTCAGACTACATCCAGGATCTTCTACCTGAATGTACACAAAGTTGTTTGAAGCTTTGCACTGTGGAACAGGTTAAAGTATGTTCATGCAGGGGTGTGCAAGCTTTATGTGTGGGATCTGGTTTACATACCAGTCCACACCACCACCCTGAGTATGTGTATAAATAGGCATTTTTTTTTGCACTGAACATCTTTGAAACCTCTTTGTTTTTGAATGATACTGTGTGCTAAGTTTAACACCTATACTACAAACTTCAGAGTATTTTTTTTTGTAGGTGACTTTAATTGGTGATTATTTTTTAATTATTATGTTTCTGTTCGTATAATAAATGCCAAAGTTGACACATTTTGCACTTAACTTTATTACAGTAAACTACTTGTACTTACAGTGAACTACCTGTATTTACATCACTGAATGCTTTTCTTGTATATACATTATTGAATGCTTTTCTTCAATCAAAATTACATCATCAGGAAAGAGGTTTTTGTTTTTGTGTACTTCAAATGAGAGGAACAACCAAGTGTTTCTGTACAAACTGTAGCCCTTTCATGTTATTCTTACCCTTTTTAGCTTTAAAAAGTGGATATTGGAACTGTGAGCTGTATGTTAGTTTGCAGGTGTTTGTAATTAGAGAAAGAAGTGAGTGGTGTGTGATGGGTGTATTTACAGAGAATACTGTGATATTCAATGCAATAGCATTGTGGTGACATTCAAAAGCAGAGGATAATCACTTGTTTAATATTATCTTTTTTGAAGTTTTTTGAGTTCCAAATGAATGAAATGTGATGTTAAAACAAAACATGACATGAGTGGACTATATAGGCTGTTTTTAATATTGCTGAATGTTTGAGTGTATTTTCCTATTTTATGGCGGTGTTTTACATTATCTCATGCTAAGCTTGACCTGTGTTAGTGAATTTATGTCTGCTTATGGAATTTATATAATGATGTAATTTTTTTTGTAGCACTAGCCTGTCTCTGTAACTATTGTGAGTATTATAACATGTTGGAAAATTATCATTTGCAGCCTTCCATGTACTAACTAATTTATCAATTAACCTGGGTGGGTTTGCTTGTTCTTACACTTGATTAAATGATTAAATGGCATAATTTGTTTTTCTGTGTTGTTTACTTTTGAAGATATATTTTGTCCTCCTCGTCCTTTGATGTTTTCAGTAGACTAAATATTTTGGAAAAGTTTATCACAATTTACTTGAATTCATTTTATCATCTTAGCTTTGGTTTGGCAACTACAATATTACAAAAAAGATAGTTACATCAGTGACATTATGCTGGTATACAAACCTCACGAATTACACTAGTACTGCAGGAATGCCATCAATGACCATAACAACACAATATTAACATTATACACACTGATTTTGTAATGCACCTCAGGTAATCTTACAATAGATAAAGCTGAAATGTAGTATTGCAAGCCTGCTAGTAATAATTATGGTCATTGTCGTTTCATAATTTAAAAATAAATTTAAATGATGCAAGTGTTGTATACATGAAACATAAGAAAATATTGACGAACGTCTGTCATAAACTATGGAAACCCAAGATTGCATCCTATTTTCTCTGACCAATAGTCGAAAAGCCAAACCACCTGGGCCGACGAATAGATTCATCTATTAATTGTTTCAGCTACAGTATATTGAAACGACCAAGTTATACTTTCCATCGATAATACAAACAAAAATATATCTAAACTCGGCTGCGTAATATATTACATATCACTCCCTAGTTACATGACACCAAATGACCCTGTGTTAAAGCCCTGTAATGCAAAATCATGAGAAAACCTACGTCTTTGTTATGTACCGTTACTACATTTCCCATAGTCCTTCTATGAGTGGCCGCTGTGCTGGATGACAGCTATCCGGCGCCGAAACACCGATAGACACTCAGACGAAAGAGCCATGGCGGCCACGGGTGGAGGGAAAATTAGAAGCAGAAGATCTCATATCGCTTCTAAACCATACGCCAAGAGTAAACAGGTAAATTGAGTAAAAGTTTTCTTGTTAAGAGCCCGTGATGAGTACATTACGTTTACTGTGGTGCCAAAATCTCTTACCTCTTGTTATTGTTTTGCTGGAGACATTTTATGGCCTGCTGTTAGCGCTCGTGGCCTCCACGCGCTGCTAGCTTGTCCAGGAAATGCTAGTGAACTAGCAAGCAGGCTTATAGGTTAGCATAATCAGATGCACTTGACAGGTCAAATCAGGGCACAGTGAGCCATATAGACTTGCTAAGCAGTGTCTGTTTAAACAAGGTTGCGCGTACGACACGTTGTGATAACCAACCTTATCTCTACTAGTGTGTTCTTAGCTGTTAGCTAGTTAGCGAAAAAAGCAAGGAAGTCGATTTCAAAGTATTAGCAAATGTAGCTCATGCTTGCTAGCATGCTAGCATTGGCGAGCAACGCATTGTTGTCTTCTGTTTTTAAGTTTGAAGGCTTCTATGGAGGCTGGTGGAAGTGACATGGTTACTTGGATCTAAATTGCATCTGGATTCAGCTATGGGTAGTCGTCACTTAAGTTAGTACATTTTAAGAGTGTTTTCTTGGCCTGTCGGGAATCGTTTTGGATGTAAGGCTAGCAAACGTTAGCCAAATCTCAGCCAGTTGGATTGCGCAGGAAGCATTGACTGATTGGGAACCCACATGGCTGCCTTGGTGATTACTCTTGCCGCCTGGACATTAGCTAATGTTAGTTTTTAAACAACTCTGTAATGTTAACAGTGGACAAGATGTATCTTAATAAATGGCAAAAAAATTGACCTGTCAGTCATCACGCACATTTTTTTTACGTGAACTACTAATGTGACTGATTATTTGAATGTCAGCCTATTGTTGGTTATCTGACCTTAGAAGCATCAAAACTGCATACCTTTTATGATAATGCCAACGATTTTGTTTGACAGCAGTATTGATTTGTTTGTTACACAAGTAGCTGATCATAGTGACCAGCTAAACACTTTCAGTGACCCATAATGATTTGGATGAATAGTCACTACACATTAGGTAGAGCCTGACATTTTTTTTGAGGGCAGATACTTAATTTAAAGGTGGAATAAATTACACATAAAAGTAATTTTGTAATAGTTTATGTTTTTTCACTCAGCTGGCTTTTATATTACCATTAAACTTTTGATTGAATTGTTGTCATGCAAATAGCAGTGATATTGAGTGGTGTCTGGGTTTGGTGGGTATATAATGTTGGGGGGGGGCAGACACCGGCAGACATATGCAAATGATAACTGCATCTGTGTGAGGACTGAGAGCAGACCAGAGCTTCTGAAAGAGTAAAAACCCAGAGATGGTGGACTCTGTTCTAATCTGGAACATTCACTGGCAGAAGGAGAGCCCAAAGTTTAATTTTTAAACTTATGGGTTTAAGAAGAGGATATGTCTTCACTTAAGCAGAGTTCTGACCTGAACTGTGTTTAGTTTCCATTTGTAGACTGCTCAGTGGAGAGCAAATGTGCTTTACTTAACAAACATACAAAGAGGAAAGGAGAGAAAAATAAAAAGTGAAAGTAATTGAAAGAACTGGAGTCAATGAGTGATAAGTTCAGTGAGAGGCTGAACTGTAAACACACATAAACATACTTCCTTGGTGCCTACCATTGCTCACTAGCTTATGGATAAAGTATTCAGCTGTTTTTGGATGAATATAAACAGTTGACTTTTTGTTCAAACTTGCGTCATTACCACAAGTAAAATCAAACAAAAATCAATGCGTAACAAAAGCCAAAAATTTGCATTATATGGTGGGGCTTTGGTTGATAGTGTCATAAAAATATGATATCAGAAATTTTAAGCTTTTCTTGATAACCTCAGTAGAAGCTTTGAAATAAAAATTAAATAAAAGTGACATTTGGTATAGCCACACCTGCATGTCTGTGATAGACCAATATCAGCTGATTTTATTTGCACTGTGTAGTTCTATATGTATTATGTTCTTGATTCCGAATTCCATTTCATCACCAATCAAAATTTTGATCATTTAGCACTCTACAAATTTAAGATCTGAACTGAAGAATAATATAATAATGTATTTATGGCAATAACAAACAAAATGACTGAAGTACATAAACTTGAATATTTAGTTTGAATGAATCAATATATGTTTTGATTAGTACGATGGTCAATTTATTATGTGTGCCTCACTTACATCTTCTAGTACTCATATTTCTGTAATAATGCAGTGTTTGAAGTACAGCATGTCTGGACAAAAGCAACCCAAAAACAGTGATTAGTTTAATCCCGTATATATCCCGTTCTTAAACCATGGGTTTAACTTTTCTTCAGTAGCTTGGTTAACACAACACTGCTGGTTAAAAAAGGAGAAAGAATTTGTCTTGAATAGTTAGTTGTAGGATTGCTTGCAATAGACGTATCAATACTTACCTCTCCTCATGGCATGAATGTAACAATAAACTGACACCCAATTTGTTCAAATGACTTGAAAAAATAAGTCACTTATCCACTAAAACAGTGACATATTCTGTGTTTTAGTTCAATGTGATTTATAACTTCTAAATAGAGCATAGTAGTCAACAGGACCTCACTTTATCACATGACCCTGTCCACAGCAAAAATGTGGTGACCTTAAATCCTTAGAGCAATAGCTTATGTGGACTTAGGCAAACTTGCACCCCCAGTGGTAATGACACATAAAGCTTGACTGGTTAAAGTTCTGTGTATTTGCACATGGGTTAAAGTGCAGAGTGGCCCACAGGTGTACTTCATAGATAAGCAGAAGCAGGAGGCACATATGGCTCTTATCGGTCGTTAAAAGCTACCATCAGACATAGTCAGACTCTGTGTACATTAAGTGATGCACCTGCTAGCTAGTTCTTTTTCTCAACCTTTCCCTTCTCCAACTCTTTTCACCTCAGATATGTTGAATTTATTCCTGTAAGCCAGTTCAGACCTAGAAAGTGCCTTTAATTTTTAGGATTTTTTTTTTCACTAAGTTGCTGCAACTTGTAGATTTAACAGAGAACAGAGCTTCATGATATTTGAACTGTAATGTTACAGATTTTGAATGTAGTGAGTCCCAGGGATCCATAGGTGGTCATTGGTTTTAAAGTCACTGAGAAGTCCTAAAACTCACTAAATCTAGCAAGAAAGATACCAAGTTAAAAATGCTACAGGTATGATCAGGTTTTAATGTACTGAGAGGAACAGCAAATCACAGAAGGCTCTGCTGTTTTTGTGAGAAACAGACCGAGGTGCTGTGCAAATTAATGTTCTGTGTGCAGCTAGACAGTGAGGTAAGGTTTGTCTCCTCAACAATAAAATGCGTTTTTAACTTTTCAATAATAAGCAACAAATAAAGATGATAATAAAGTAAATGAGCTCTTTTCTAATTTCACATACACAATATTTTTTTAAGAATAGTTAAATGAATAATACTACACTATAAATAAACCTAAAATTATTGGTGGCTGGGAATCTGTATCGGCCAAAACAGCTACCAGCAATCAATAATCAGCCCAAATTACCCTTTGAGGCATCCTTATTATATACTATTACAAAGTTTGTAGTCTTGCTGTTGAAATGAAATCTCATTTCTTTATTTCGTTGATTTAAACACGGATATGTTGGTCATAATTTAACATGATCAGGGCTAATTTCAGATTATAATCTTTCAGAGACACAGAACCTGTACATAGCATATACACTGTTTAAGTTGTATTTACTCGTATATTTATTTGTGGTGCTCACTACTTTTTAAGTGTAATGACGGGAACAGACTCATTCTTATCAACTGGAACATCCAATGCAAGACCTCAGTACATGCAGTACAGACAAGCGTCACTTGCCCACTGCCTCATGGAAGCTTACACCAGCCCTGACCCAGTTTCTGTCATTCTGAGCTTGTGGTTTTTTTGTTTGTTTTTTGTTTTTTGTTTGTTTTTCTTTTTTTTGCAGTTGGGAAGAAAATGGGTGTCCTATAGCAAATGAGGCTGTGCCGCTGATATAGTTCAGTGCTGATTGTCAAGGGAATTTTCTAATGATGAGGAATAATGGCCCTAGTTGATGGGTCTTTGTTTTGTCTACATGCATTTGTCTCTGCCTCTCACACATTCCATCCCTCTGTTCACTGCACCCTTTTCTTCTCTCATGTTTTTCTCAGCAACAGTCAGGCCTCATCAGTCGAGTGACAGACACAGTAAAGAGCATTGTTCCCTCCTGGCTGCAGAAATACTTCAAGAATCAAGATGCTCCTGAAGGAGGAGGGGGTGTACTGGGCACAGACCAGAACTGCCAGTTGCCACCACCTCCTCCTAACGGCAGTGAAGAGGGACCTCCGCCCCTTGATGGACGTGACTCCCCGGAGCCAAGCACTAGTAACACAGGTAAAGAAGTCAGTCTCTTAGGTCATCAAAGAGAATTGTATACCCCTTGCATAAGAAATGAGGTTAGATTTGTTTAGTATTATATAGATTTTTCTAAGCTACTCCTTTTGCATTGTCAACTTGGCCACCATACTTACCTCTTTCGTCTTTCTCTCTCACACAGAGCCCTCAACCAGCCGGGCATCCCTAAACTTTCAGGATTATGTACTTCCTCGACCTCCCCTGAGTCGCTCCCACCTCCACTTTCCCCTGCTGGATGCTTCCCCCCCAACCCTGGGAGCTTCCAGCAGCCTCTTCTCCCAACCCTCCACCTCTTCAGCCCCTGGGCCCTTTTCCACAGGCTTCTCCTTGGTCAAAGAAATTAAGGACAACCTCTCACAGCACGAAGATGATAACATCTCCACCACTAGTGGCTTCTCCTCCCGAGCCTCTGACAAGGGTAAAGATAGCATGTTTCTTCAAAGAGTGTTAGTCATGATGTTTGTGCGGTTGTTCGTTAAAATGTGGTCATCTGTTTAGATCTAGGTATAATTACATCTGTGTTGGAATACTCCACTGAAGTAAAATCTAAAACTTTACACTCCATGGTGTCATGAGGTAATCAAACTGATGCTGCTATTACAGTGAAGTTGCCACAGTTTCCAGAGATTTATGTGTTACTTTGGCTCATCTTGTAATGTGTGAACATCTTGATAAAAGTGCTCTGAGGTGCCCAATTAATGTACTCAGTGATTTATTTTGACAGGAAATCTAGTAGATTGAGCACTTTAGAAAAAAGTTCTTTTGATCTATGTTACAAATACGAGTTTTGTCTGTATGCACATGACCTTACAACACCTTTTTCCAATCACTGTATTTAAGACACACATACACACATACAAGTTACTTTTCACTGTGAAATATGTTTGCAACCAATGTTGTTTGACATGTTCAAGCAACTCTCCTTTGACTTTTTTTTTCTTGCCTCAGTAGATGTATTTTGTCTTCTGAGATGTTTTACAAACCTCATCTTCATTTCTTACAGATGTCCCCACTTCCAAAACCGCGTCCTTTCCCCAGCTTTGGTCCCCAGAGACAGACAGAACTAACTCTGGGCCTCAGCCTGTCCAGTCCAGTCTAAAAAGGCCTGCATTTAACCTGTCTGTATTTGGAACTTCCTCCAATGTGAGTATATGTGTTTCAGTCAGCATTTTAAAGTTTTTTTAAAAAGGAAAGAAAGAAAAGAGAAAACATTGTCTGAAAGAACAGATCTGTGCCACAAAGTTTTGCATTTTTGTATCAGGGTTGTATGTTGGGCTTTGCCAGTGACTCACTTAGACATAAATAAATTCTCAACTCTTAAAAGTCATGTATACCACAGATAACTACAAGTTGTGCACAAACCAGAGCTTTTTAAGGTATAGATAAATGTTGGTACCTCATGGTTTATATATATTGACCAAGGGTTTATTATTATTTACTAACAAATTATCTGAAATCCTTTTTACTGACACGTCTCAGCTTGATGCGCCAGGTGTTTTTAACATCACTTTAACATCACAGACAATACTTTTCCTTATGTAGCCCAATTGGATAATATAGTATATGATTGAGAAAACCATCAAGTAATGTTACTTAAATGTAATCCAATTTTGCTGAACACTTTTTCTTCCAGTCTACATTAAACAACACAGTGCTAAACTCCAGCCAGCTTGGAGATTCACCCTTCTACCCTGGGAAAACCACATATGGTGGGGCAGCTGCAGTCAGGAGTGCTCGCGCTCGTCCTGGAACACCTTACCAGGTGAGCTAGTGGCGTCATAAAGTCTAGAAAATGGGACTCATATGAAGAGTCAAAAAATTTGAATGTTTTGATAAATCAGTTACCCACAGTATTTATACCGACTCTATTTTTGTAATGCTCTTTGCTGTTAAAGTTCAGCAGCTTTTAGTAGGGAAGCAGTACATTTCAGACACTGACAAAAAAGGACAAGTGTAACTGAAGTGTTAAATTGCTCTCAATTTGATTTGAGACTAAACCAGCTCATCTTAACTGTAGGCCCCGGTGAGGAGACAGATCAAGGCCAAACCTGCTGGTGCTCAGCCCTGTGGGGTAACCAGCGCCACAGCCAGACGCATTCTGCAGTCCTTGGAGCGCATGTCAAGCCCTCTGGCTGTGAGTGCACAAGACATACCAATATTCACCTCCTCTGTTTAACCCTATTTAACCTCAAAGAGGTTATGCTCGGTCATAATGCCCCTGATTGATAATTATATTTACCAAAATGGACGAATTTTAATTTTTTCTTTCCTTTCACAGGATGCTAGGAGAATCCCAGCAGCTGCCTCATCCCCTCTGTCATCAGTAAGAACTTTTAATTTATTATATATTTTGTAATAATTTTTTTGCAGTGAGGCATTTTACAGTACAGCAGTATATGTGATCATAAATACACCAAAGCATAGGAAAACCATGAAAATGTTACTCTTAAATGAAAAGTATGTAAAAAGTTGAAAACCTAATTCGCTGACCACCTAGAAAAATTTTATTAGTTTGATCTGACAACAGACATTTTACTCATGATTTTTTTTTCTCCCTCAGTCAATGGAAGGCACAAATCTAGATGTTTCACATTTCCAGTCAAAAAAGAAACGGGTAAGTACAAATTATGAAATTCTTGGAACAATGTTTTCTCAGGCCTGGTGTGTCAAGTACACATTTATATATAGCTGTTCACATTTAGCCTTTTTTCTTGCTGTTTTTGTTTTTTAAAATAACTATCTTGTCCTTAAATGACTTAAAGCTGGTGTGTATGCACATCAGCAGACAAACTTAACTTGTGTTTTCTGTCTAGTGTTTTGTGACTTTGCACAAGGCTTATTGATATGAACAGAAATATCATTGTACAGGCACCACAGCACTTGCTGTGGTTTGTCCTCCTGTCACTTCCTGTCCTACTGTCTGTCCTGCTGGCATCCACCACTTAATAGGATTCTCTTTGACTCCACCACAGCTGTTCACTGCTGTGTGTGTATGTGTGTGAGGTTTACTTTGTATGTACAAGTGCTTGTGAGCAAAAGTGCACTTCATGATGTATTTGGCTCATGAAAGTATGTGTGAAGTGTAGTTGACTGTTGAATTGTGCCTGTTCTGAACTGAACTTGTTCTCAGTAATAACTCTTAGGCATTTCCAGCTGCGACAGCTGCTTTGTAAACCCCAACAATAGTGTATTCACCCTTTCAGGTCCGAAACAGGAAAGCTCACTATCTAAATGGAACTTTCATGGCTGGGAGTTGCTTTGGTGTTATGCCCTGGCAGTGTCAAAAATATAGTTCAGCCCATTATAGATTTTTCCAACCAATGCTGATATTGATACTTGAGGCAGCAGCATAGTAGCTGATAGTTTTTCTTCTAACCAAGGCAAACAATCTTGGCAAGATTTTTAACAAACATGACCTATATTTTCTATCTTTCCTTGAATTAAGATGGATTCCAACCTCCCACCAGTGCAGAACCTGGTGGTTCCTGCTGCAGCCTCAGTGTCAGGAAACCGCTCTGTGTCCTTCAGGCCTACCTTGACTCCTGGAGGAGTGAGTCGACCTGTGGATAGGACACCAAGAGAGACGGTTAGAAACACAGTGTCACATTATATAACAGCCCTACATTGCTTCTTTGGATTAAATGCAACAATGTAGAGTTTCATATAAACTAGGTTCCAATTGTGTTTCTGTTTATTCTCTTAGCCCACAAGACAATCACCACAACTACCTGAAGTCACCCCAGGTCCATCTCAAAGGTAAAACAAGAATTTTTGTTGTTGTTCAGATGCCAGAGTGCTCTCTGTATGTTTTTTTTAGCTTGATTTACTCATAATGCCTGTTACTGTTTTTTTTCTACCCCTAGCACAATGGGCTCTAGTGGCCCAGCATATCCTCTGTCCAGCACGCCTGCAGCCAGCAGCGTGAGCTCTGGAGGCGGCAAGATGAAGAGAGAGAGGACCACAGCGCGGCCTTCCTCTAAGCGCCCTGAGGAGGACGAGGTCAGGGCTTTACATCAAACAAACTGACTCTACATTTTAGTTTTCTTGTACTTAATACTTTTATGCACTAATAGTTTTCACCTCAAAGTATTAAGAAACAAGTAATCATACTTATATATCAGGACAGTAACACTTTTGTTTTCAGGCGTAGCTGAGAGGAAATTCAATTCAGATTATGTGTCCTGATGCGTTCAGATATCAAACACTGGTTTATCTCACCATAAGTCTGTGAGATACCCCATTCAGACATGGCAGAAGCATTTCATGGTTTGAATTTGTCAAAATAAAACATACTGTTCTTTGATTCTCAACCTTGTTGTCTGACTTTTAGGTGGCTGAGGTACCGGACCTTCCAACCATTTCACTTCCCATCTGCACCTCTGCTTTGCCCAGCTTCAGCTTCACCTCCCCTCTTCCACCTCTAAGCACCAACAGCACCGCCCCCAGTGTCACACCTGTGACTCTCGCTAAGGAAACAGTCACAAATGAGGTCAGTCTTAAAATTATCTTGATCCACTACGATGCAACTTAAAGTCTAAAGGTTAACAACATCATTCATGCATTTTGCTATTTTTCATGTTTCTTATAGGAGCCACCGACAGCTAAAACACCTCCCTGTGTACCTTTCACATTTTCCTCCCCCATTGTCAAAGCAACTGCTGCTAGTCCTCCTTCCTTTTCCCCCTCAGTAAGTAAACCGTCTATTTCTTTAAGGTTCTTCCTGAGTTGACAACTGTTACCTCAGTAGCAATGATAATAATTGGTTACTTTTTGGTTTTGTAGGCTGGATTCACCTTTAGTGCACCTGTAGCAAAGATGGGTCCCTCCATGTCAAACGGGAAGCTGACTACTCCCATAGCGGCAGCAGGTAGGACAGTTTTTTAACAATTAGCATTAAACTGGGTCTTGCCTACCCTGAGAAAACTGGAACTCAAGTTGGATCTTATATGTTTTCTTTTAGCAAAGCCAGCAACAAGCAAATGCACAGAAGAGTTTGAAGGACCTTTCAAACCAGCTGCAACCCTCAAGCAGGGCAGTGTGCTGCAACTTCTTAAATCACCAGGTTAGAATCAACAACAGTTTGTTGAACATTTGTATTGTTGTGCTGTACACGGTTGAATATTGTTTTAATCCTAATTTTTTTCTGACTAGGCTTTGCCTCTCCCGTTGCTCGGACTTCACCAGGCCCAGATAACACTCCGCAGCAGACATCCAAACAATCCACTGCCCCCTCTTCCTTATCCACCACTACAACCACCTTGCCCTCCTCTTCTTCATCAGGGTTTGGCGATTTGTCCAAAGCCCCACCAGGCTGGAGCTGTGATGTCTGCTTGGTGCCGAACAAGTTATCAGACGCAAAGTGTGTTTGTTGTATGGCCCCACAGCCCAATTCCTCCTCTTCCAAATCTATGGATAGTAAACCTTCAACCGCCACCTCAGTTGGGCTAGAGAGCAGCAGCGCGAACACCACCACCTCCACCACAACAACCACCACAGGTTTTGGCACAATGTTCTCCAAACCGGCAGGAACCTGGGACTGTGACACGTGTCTTGTTCTAAACAAACCCGATGCAGTTAAGTGTGTGGCCTGTGAAACGGCCAAACCGGGAACGGGGCTCAAACCTTCACTGACTCTTCCTTCTGCCTTCTCAGCTGTTAAGACTGTGTCCACCCCAACAGCCCCTGTTTCTACAGGGATCAGTGGACTTGGAGACAAGTTCAAAAAACCTGAGGGTTCATGGGAATGTGATACGTGTATGGTAGTAAACAAGGCAGAGGATACAAAGTGTGTGGCTTGCACTAGTGCTAAACCAGGTAATGAGAACAAAACTCCGTCAATATTGGTCTTTGATATTCAATGACATGCTGACTCTTGGGTTCCAGTAAATGTGTCATTAAATAGCAGTATTTTTAAACGCAGTCATTTGTGAAGCATCTTCCTTTGCTCGTTCTCACAACAGGAGCCTCATCTGGATCGTCATTAGCGGCCTCAGCTGGAGCCTCTTCTTCAGTCAGCAGTGCTCCAGTGTTTGGTTTGGGAGATACGTTCAAAAAGCCAGAGGGTAGCTGGGATTGTGATGTCTGTCTTCTACAGAATAAAGCTGCTGATGTCCAGTGTGTTGCCTGTCAGGCAGCGAAACCTGGAGCTAACGTGGAGCCCAAAGGTAACAGAAATATTTTAACTTAGATAACTTAGATTCTTGATAAGAATCAAAAGTTAATCACATATTTTTAGAAATCAAAAGGGCCCTTTTGAGACTTTGAGTGACTTGAGACTTTTGAAATGGCCTTAACCTAATCTGAACTTTTCACCTTTTCTGATTTATTTATTTTATACCCCTTTTTTCCTCAGCTTTTAGTTCAACTTTCAGTTCATCAGCTGGTGGGACTTCTGGCTCCTCTACATTCAGCTCTTCTACCTCTAGTTCTGGAGGTTTTAAGTTTGGCACATCAGACAGTTCTTCAGGATCAAGTTCTGGAGGTTTCAAGTTTGGAGGCTCATTAACAGAGTCCTCCTCTTCATCATCGGGTGGATTCAAATTTGGAGTGCCATTTGGAAGCTCCACAACAGAAGCAACTTCTAAAGACACTACTGCTTCTTCAGGGTTCAAATTCGGCAGCTCATCTGAGGGCTTTAAATTTGGGACTGCCTCTAGTGATGACAAAAAGTCAGACCAACCTGCTGCAGGTTCTGGATTTAAGTTCGGAGCCAGCAGTGGGATTGTGTTTGGAACTGGATCATCTAACACAGAGAGTAATTCCTCTAAAGGCGGGTTCACCTTTGGATTATCAAAACCTGAAGAGAAAATAGACACCACAACCGCTTCATCTACTGTCAGTTTCACTCCCCCTGCTTCCTCTCAAGAGACAAGTGACAGCGTGACATCATCAAATGACACCACACCATTAAACACAACCTCAACCACCACCACGACAAATACCACAACTGGGTCTGTGTTTTCGAGATTGGGTGATCCAAGTTCAGTGACCATCACACCACAAGGGGGCTCTGTGTTCGGATCCTCACAGGCAGACAAAGAACCAGCTGCTCCCACATTTACCTTTGGGAAGCCAGAGGAAAAGAAGGAAGCAGCTGCTTCCTCGGCTCCGTCTGCCTTCCTCTTTGGTGCTGCTAGTAAAGATACGGATGCGGCACCAGCCACTTCAGGAGGCTTTTCCTTCGGTAAGCCCAGTGCTTCCACAGAACAACCTCCACCCGCTTTCACTTTTGGCAAGCCAGCAGATAAGAGTGAAACATGTCTTGCAGAAGCCCCGAAGCCCTCCTTTACCTTTGGACAAAGTGCTGCAGGTAAGAGAAAGTTTGGACACTGATACTGTTTAGGTATGGTTTGTGATTTTTAAATAGTTTTTTAATTTTAAGAAAAAAAAGTGACTATTTAAAACTGCTTTCTTTGTGTCTTGAAATATATCTCCATGTGTTTTCTGGCCCCTGAAACAACACAATGATATATCGTAACGTGTCATCTGTCAACAGTATTACAAACAGAAGGAACAGGCAGATGCAACAATAGCATTTAACTGAACAAAAATTCTGTGCTGTGCAAACTCTGACAGGGGAGGCTAGCATGTAATAAGGCAACAACAACAATAGCAACAAGTAAAGTCACTGAGAGTGACACACTAAGTAGGAGGGTATCCATCTGCTAATTCACACCAGTCACAAGTTTGATGATAGATGTGCAAGGCAAATGAGCATGCTCATCTCAAAGAGGATGGCGAAAACATGCTTCACTGTCCCATCAATAAAACTTGTTACATAATGCTTGAACACATTTGATGTCATCCGACAGACTTTTGCAGGCGAATGAGCAGGAGGCTCTGTGAATGCAGTGTAAATGCAGATGTCATTTAAACTCTATTACCCTAGTTTGTAATGCCCCCTCTTAAAAAGTTTGAAGTCCCCGAGCTTAAGCCACAATTACCTTATATAATGTAAGCAGAGGTAGTAAGCTCCTACTTAGCCTACTTAGGAAAAAAAAACACATTATATAACTGTTTTCACTGACTTTTTTTTGCAGTGAGTAAAGTATTTTTATGTGTAATGTTAATGTACAGCCCAGTTGATCTCTGCACCATACTGCATAATAAAAACTGTTTGTTTCCCTGACAGATTCTGCTGCTGCTCCAAAACCAGCATTTTCCTTCATGGCAAATAATCCCACTGAAACCACCAACTCCACCACCACCTCCTCCTCCTCCTCCTCCTCCATCCCAGCCCCAAGTCTTTTTGGTAACACCACCGTCACTAGCAGCAGCTCCACTCAGGCTCCTTCTGCAGCTCCCAGCACTTTCATATTTGGTCAGTCTGCTACAGCCTCTAGTGATGCTCCTCCGGCAAAAGCAGCCTTCGTTTTTGGCCAGAGTCAGGACAGCCAGCCTCCTGCCCCGACTGCAGCTACTCTGAACTCTACTCCAGCCCCAGCTCCAGCTCAGCCCTTCATTTTTGGTGCTCCTGCCAGTGCTGCTCCTCCTGCTGCGACTCCATCCTTTGGTTTTGGAGCAGCAGCACCCTCTGCTGTCTCGTCATCAGGTCTGTATTTGCTCCTGGTGGTTTTTACAGATAATAGCTCAATAGCATAATGTTTCATTCTTGTTTGACTGTGAAATTTTCCATTTGAAATTTCTTTTATATTCATAATCTGTTTATGCACTGACGTCTCAAATCCTGTATTTTTCACTGACAGCTCCATCTGCAGCTCCATCCCCCTTTTCGTTCAGCTCAGCCCCCTCTGGTGGATTTGGAGCCAACCAGACTCCCTCATTTGGTTCATCTTTTGGGTCCCCTTTTACAGCCACACCTTCCCAGACCCCGAGCTTTGGAGCCAAACCAAATGCCGCCCCTGTCTTTGGACAGCAGGCTAACTCTACCCCTGTATTTGGTGCGACCACCAACTCCGCCCCAGGTGTGTGACTGATATGTTTTAATCAATTTTCCCTTGAGTTTGTCTTCACTGTGGTTTTCTTCTGATCCTCACAATACAAAGTTATGTTGAATGCGAGAAGGCGAATTGAAGTTAAGTTTAATCATGAAGCTTTCTGTTTTATTAACCAGGTGGAGGCTTTCAGTTTGGAGGAGCGAGTGCTTTTGGAGCCACTAACAACACCTCAGGTGTATTCACTTTTGGAGCAGGAGCAACAGCGTCTCCTGCCCCATCTGCCAACACCTCCATCGCACCTCAGTCAGGAGCTTCTGGAGGTGGATTTAACTTTGCACAACCCCCTGCTTTCAATATTGGGTATGTTGTACTTTCTCAGTTATTATGCAGGCCAGTATTTTCTAAATACTTGCACAACATTTTCTCATTTTCACCAGTTTTTCTGGCCATGACAATAAACACACCAACTACGGGCCTAGTGGCCTTCTTTTGATGCTTAATTATACAATTGATAGTCGCAGCCCTACACTTTGTTGGTTGTTGTAGTGATGCTCATGATAATGGGAATGTTTTTTGCTCTTGCAGGTCAACCAAATCCTTCTCAGCCTCTTCTGCTGGACAGCCAGCGATTGCTGGGCGCAAGATCAAGACAGCAGTGCGGCGTAGAAAGTAGAGCCCTGTGGACTCGACTATTAAGTGGACCTGACTTTGACTTGACTGTATCCCCACTGAATAAAGTCCTGGAAGGTCTAAACTGGACAAACACTGAAATTACTTCGCATGTGAGGATGACTGAGGCTTGGGGCCACTCTATGCTTGGGCTGGACGGGTGGGAGTAATTTAGCTGTATGCTCAGCTGATAATTCACAGGTTTTCACATGTAGAGTGGAGCCATTAGTATGTGAGACCATTCCACAGGACTTACCCAAGAGAAAAACTGTTGACTAAACAACGACACTGACTTCGAAAACAACAATCAAGCAAAGACCCCTGCTGAACATGATTAACAAGCAAGACAGTCATATCTATATTTTCAACACCGGCAAATGTCTGCTAGACTTTAGGCATGACTTTTTGTAATAAAATTACAAAGGCAAAAACTGCAAATCTAAAGAGTTGCGAGTGTACACAAAATCTTATTAATTAGTATGGGTGATCAGGTTATGAGCTGTGATATGCAGAGAGGTAGTGAGAGCTGTGCGGCAAATCTCCAGCGGTTATACTTAAACTATTTAGACTGCTCCTTTCACAGGAATTACGAGGCTGTTGGAGATGTAGCCACGGTGTCAGTGCAGTGTGCTGTATGTACAGGGATGAGCGTGTAATCTTTGTGGTGAATGCAGCGTGCTTGTTTTTTTTCTTCTCCCCTCTTATGTACAGATTTGAGGTGTGTTTGGTTTCTTTGTACATGCTGAGGTTGTGTGTCAGTGTGCGTATGAAAACTGAACGCCTGGGCCCGCTAGCTGGCGCTGCCACAGGTGAGCAAGCAAATGAATGTGTAAAACAAAAACAAAGGGAGGAAGGAAGGAGGGTGGGGTTGGGAGAGGTTTGGAGAGGGGAAAACGAATCCATGCACTGTGGAGGATGGACCGGGCTTGAGGCTAACGCCCTCGTTCATCTCCTTTAGGACTTTGTAAATGCATAGTTTCATAACTCTGTTAAATGTTTGATTCTTTGACCACCCTGGTTCGCTCTACTACTCTGCTTTCGTGCCCTCTGTCTCTCTTTCTCTCTCACTCTCTTGCACCCTCTGTCCTCCTGAGTCCTAGTACTCTCCCTTTACCTCTCTCTCTGCCTCTCCCTCTTTATCTCTATCTCTCTCTTAATTGGCCTTTGAATATTATTATAAAAACCTGTAAATAGTGATGTTTTTTTTTTTTAATCTGTGAAGTTGAATTTTTTTGTGTTACCAACTCCGCATTCAGCATTTTTGTCTTTAGAATTTATTATGTAAATTCCTATATTCAAAGTTGCCCGAATCCATTTAAAAGAAGCTTAAATGCAAATTGGAGAGCCTTTAATGACTAAAGGTATATTGGCTTTTCTGATCCACTTTTGTTTGGACCAAAACCAGTATTGTACAAAGTATTAAGTATATATTTTTCTATTGCGTGTTTAAATGGACAAGGGTGACTTTGGATGATAAGGAAGTCAGTTTAATTTTAAAGCCATGATTATTACTGGATGAGTGATAAAATTAAAAACCATGGGTAATTACCATCAATAAAACTATAAAAAAGAGTCCATGTTTTCTGTTGTTCTTTTCATGCACCCACAGATGAGCATTGGCACAGATCGTATGTAATTTAGTTGACTGGATCTAATTTAGTTGAATGGCTCTTTGCTGATTTATAGTATCAAAATGTTTAACTTGGAGGCTCTAAGGATAAAAAAGAGCAATATTTCATGTTTGTTTCCTAATTTATTAGATTAGGATTACCTTAAAATTTTTATTAAAAAAAAAGAGCATCATCTGAAAACATCAGCATCCTATTGTCATTTGATTATTAAATATTACACTACATATAGTGTACTACGTGTATGGGAATGTAATTTAATATACGTATAAATATCGTCGTGGTTATTTATTTTATGTAACAGGGTTAGGGTGAGGTGTACTCATGTCTTTTTTTTGGTTTTGTTTTGAATTGAATTGAATTGAGTTGAGTTGCTCCCGTGAGATGGCATCTACTGTGATATAAGTAAAATAAATAACCACGACGAGCTTATGATAACTGACAATCAGGATCGGGAAAAAAAAGTGTTAACTAAATCAAAATAACTATCATATTCTCTAATTAGAATCAAAACGTTATTGATGTTAAAGTTAATACATTAATGCATATGTGAATGGATTATTATTGAAGATGAAACAAATGAAGAACATCACTGGTGGATTACAGCCTACATATCCGCGACTAGTCGTGTAATACATGAACATGCAGGGACGCGCGGTCCCGTTGCTTTGATGCGCGTTCACAAGGCCGCTGTTAATGGTATGGGCAGAGTTGTGTGCTCTGATGCCAGTTAACATTTAGATTTAACTTTTATATTTAACTTTTGGATTTAAATATAACCTTTACGTTTAGATTTAATATTTAAATTTAAATATAACATTTGCATTTAATATTTACATTTAACATTTCGATTATATATATATTTATATATATAACATTTAACATTAAATTTATATATGACATGGATATACGTCTTTAATGTGGGGGAAATTAGCTAAACGTGAAGAGAGTGGGCTAAATATTTGAAATATACCAGCAAAAAAGGATAAATTAATTTTTACATTCGGCCACCCATAATGATGAAGAGGACAAGTGCAATGTTGAGACGATGTTGACACCCTCCGCTTGTTCCTAAGTGTGTATCGGGTGTGTATCCAGTCTCTGTGGTGTCACCTCTTTAACCGGGTCACGTTTATTGTAGCAACGGCCCTTAGCAACGCTCCGGGTCCATGGAGACTGTGTGTGAATGTGTATGTGAAGGAATTCAGGGCTACTCGGCTCAAATATCAGAGAAAAAACAAACCAAGGTGTGATTAAACCTGACATTTATGAGTTTTGCGGACTTATTTTACATCATTGTGGCGAGGTGAATATGGGATGCAACAACTCCACAAACAACGCGGTCCAACCGTTGAAACCGGAAGAGGTGACGGGAGACGAGGTAGGCTCCGGCTCCCGCAACCCGCCACTTTCAATTAACGTTGAGCTAGCTAAAACTGTGGAGCGGAGTTTTAAACAAGCGTTAGTCTAGAAAACAATAGTATTAGGCTAGACTACAACGTAGAAGTAGTATGAATAAGTATCTTGAAGATGTATTCTTGTCAACCACAGTTAATTTTACGCTCATATTGAAGGAACGTGAATAGCCGTTACAGGTGTGATCACAAAATCTGTGTGCCGTTAAATTTACTGACATCAGAGGAAATTGACCAGGGCTTCACTCTACTGCCACTTTTTTCCCCGCACGAGTAACTTACTATTGAGTTATTTGTAGATAAAAGTATTTAGTGTTAGTATCTTAAGAATGTTTAGTGTCTTACAAAAGTAAAAAGTAACGTTATATGAAAAATAAAAAAAATCTATACCAAGTGAAAAATATTCTATATCATTAGAACTCTATTGCTTGAAACGTCTCAAACCGTTGCAATAACAACTTTGAATTTCAAATTATCTAACTTAAGTCTTTACATATTTTGAATTAACCTCCTATTGTCCTTTTATTGTAAAGCGCTAATGTACATTCAAAATGCTGTCAGTAAATAGTCAGTGTTAAATTATTTTTGATTATTATTACTGACATTTACAGATGAGCTGCATTTTAAAGCTGTAGGTGATCCAAGTTACACTTATTTTAACTTCATTAGCTTGTTAATTGCATCATATTACTAGATAGAATTTTCATATTTGAATAAAGTCATGACCGTGTTTATCCTAAGATCATGTCTTGCATGGAAAACTTTGGTCTAGAAAAAAAAAAACTTAAGTAATCATATGTTGTTGTTCTCACTGGTAAACACTGAATCAGCTCATTGATGTTCACAGTTTCATTGTATGCTGTTTAGGGGGATGATGGATTTTGTAGGTGTTACCTGCTGTGCATTATTATTGTTCCCTGAGCCACAGTGCTGTGTTCATGACAATATGTCAACACAGAGATGTCACCATGACAACGTCATGTCTGAGACACAGAATGGGGTTAGGATATAAAAATGTCTTGTGTCATTTTTCCTTCATCTATATTGTGTTGGTGTGTTGTCAGGATGAGACCGGAAGTAAACTCGACGGTCGCGGAGACTCGGCTGTGTCAAAGAGCACCACAGACAGTGGGGTGGTGATGGAGAACAAAGACATCCCTGTGTTGCCTGGAGCAGTGCCCACAAAACGCCCTCCCCTAACATGTGTCAGAGAATGTGAGGTGGACAGAATAACACAAAACGGTGAGATTTCTCCCAGACATGCTGAATTAGCAGATTGCGTCACACCATAGTAAAAATCCTGTACACACAACTTAACATGTTTGGGTGTCATCTGTCTCCCAGACTTACGCCCAGACTCCAGTAAAATCCTGGAGGAGCTGCTAAACCAGGGCATCATACCAGTGGGACAAACCCTAGAGAGAGACTGCAGAGCAGCAGAGGCCTATAGCATCATGGTGGGTACCTCATGCATGCTGGTCAAAGGTGGAACATGTCAACTCAGCACTTATCAGCCATCCGTCTACAAGTTGAGTTCACTTAACTGGAAATTGACAACAACATTGTTATACAAGGCTCAATCTTACCACTGATTTTGATTGCCTTCATATTGTTATATTTACACCTCGTTTTCCTCATTCACAACACTGACATACCATCACTGTCATCAGATATGGCAAGCTTCTAAGACACAGTTTATCACTTTTTGGTGTTGAGCAGGTTGTGTGCAGTGATGTCTTCAGTTTTTTTTCATTGATACAATACAGCTGCCTGCTGTGACAAAAACAAAGCTGATAATGTGACAAAAAAGTAAATGATCGAGCTGGAAAACTAAAATTATTGCTATGAGTCTCTGTAAATCGGAGGGGAAGGTGGAGTCAAGGTATAATAGTCCTTCAATTCATCACTTAAGTAGTCATGATTGTCATAGCTGTTTTAAAGCATCAATACAGAAAGCATCCCTCCTAAAATGATTAACAAGTTGTTGTCCATAATCAACTGGGATTTAAATGTTTATTGTTAACAGTAGGTGCTCCAATAACAATAAAATATAAAATGTAATCAATAGCAGCATCAAGTGGGCTATTGTTGGCCTTGGCTGCATTAGAGTACATTCTTGCCACCCTATTAGCCACCACAATAGGTGGTTAGCTAGTAAGAAGTCAATCCATCAAGGGTTATTTAAAATAGAAGTCCATAAATTATGGCATCAATAGACCTTTTTCAACATGCATTTTAACTTATCATAGAAAAAGTGTTACATTAGTGTTGTGTTACATGTATCATTCCTCTTAACCATTTAAATACAAACAAATCATTCCAGAGAGCCAGCTAGCACAATTGCATTTGCCTGTAATATTGAGAGTGCCTGTACTCTGCCTCCCCCTGCTGTGTGTGTGTGTTTTTGTGTGTGTCGTCTGTCAGCTGGATGATGGAGAGGGGGTCAGACGAAGACCTCCTGCAAGACTGGAGTCCCTAAAGGCCAAGAGGCAAAGTGTCCCAAGCCAAGAAGAGATTGAGGAGAAGATCAGACTTGCTGAGGAGAGGCGAAAGGTACGGTGTGTCCAAGTTTTTTTAAGTTTGTGTCAATATGTGGCTCTGTGTCTAAATATCCCCCATACATTTAATCTTTTTTTTGTCTGCCTCCTCTTCTCTCTTTTTTAGTCAAGAGAAGACAAGCTCAAGACACGTTTGAGGGCCATGTCAGCCCGTGTCCGTGGCCCTGCCCCCGTCCCCAGCACAGAAGAGGAAGAGGACACAGCCCTCACCCCCGTGGAGGTGTTAGAGTGTCCTTTCACTCCAGGTCCCCTCAGTCCACCACCTCACATCCAGATTGCACAAGGGAAAGCCGAAGGCAACGTGCACACAAGAGAGGCTGCAGGTGATGGAAATGAGCAGAAGAGGAAAGAAGAAATTGAAAGAGCAGACAGGAGAGAAGGCAACAAGGACAGAGGAGAGAGTGGAGACAACAGAAGAGAAAATGCAGAAAAGGTAGATAAAGGTAATGATAGGGAAGAGGAGGAAAATGAGTTGACACAGGTGGAGGAGTTCAAGATGGATCAGCTCCTTGGAACACTGGGGGAGGTGGAGAATGACCATAGTTTTCAACATGCAGAGGACAAAGAGGAGATATTTTAATTTTTTACAAGAATGAGCCATGTTTCAGCACTGAAAGAGGAGAGGCTGAGGAAGCCAAAATAAATCCTTTTGCACAGAAGAAACTTTAAAAAAAATTTAGATTGGTAAAGTATGCAGTATATATTGTAGTGGAAAAAATTAACAGATGTAATTAAGCTGTGATTGGCTGTACAGTTGAAACTATTGTTTCTCTTTTCATAAAAAGCACTATTTCCACTGCCGGACGGTGCATCGGCCCATAAGGTGTTGTCATAATACTGTAGCTTAGTAATAAGCACAAACAAACATGAGGGGTTTTATATCCAAAGCAATTTAATTTACCTCAGTGAAGACTTTAATAAACAAAACCAAAACTTAATGTTCTTGCCAACATACAAAATACATTTAATGAGATTTTTATTTTACATTCATTTGTCTCAGTGTCTTAATTGCATGTGATGGTTTTACTTGGTGCAGTTGTTCTGATGGACATAAGATGGCGCTATTTCAGAGGGTTAAAGTTGGACCACAGCCCCTGGAGGCAGCACACCTCATCTGTAAGATAATAGAAGGTGGTTTTTTGCAACATGTAAAGAAGTGCCTTGAGTGAAGAGATGGGTGATATAAATAAAGTTCACATTTTTCTTTACTGAGAAATCTAAAGCTTTATTCAACAGAGCCAGTTTTAACTTTTGGATCTATTTTTCTGAGAGGTTTAGGAGTGTTGAGTATGACCTTGGTGTGACTGAGCTGTGAGTATTCAGCTGTTGCAGTGACCTTTGACCTTTTGCCTGTCTGTGGTGGACAGGTGCTGCTACAGCATAAAGTTACAGCTTCACCTCAACAACACTTCAGCTTTGGTCTTGATTTAAGTGAAAGAAAATCCCAATTTAATGGTATTACAGAAAAAACATATACAGACAATAATTTACAGGCATTAATATTGGACTCATATTGGATATTGAATCAATATTGGATTCATAATTCACTGTACATGTGATATTGCAGTATTCCTTGTGCTCATTGGAAATTAAAGCTTCTATTTTGGCCACAGCCTGTTGTTGCAGGCCTATAAGAGGATTCAGACCAGTCAGCATGTTGCACATGAACAGAAAACAACAATTGGACGCAACCTGACCGGATCCCCATTGTTGAGCCTGGGAAACTCAATACCGGCTCCCTTTTTTTCACGACTCCACTCGGACTTTAAAGCGCGTGTGGCTGCATGAATAAAATAGTGAGTGAACAGAGACACCACAGAAAGACGCTCACTCAGGTTGCATTTCTTTGTGATCTGGAGTCTTGCGGTGGCAGTTCACATTCACCTGGATGTGACAGCGTATCTTGGTCATTCTGTTTTCTTAAAGAATGCAGATTTTTGGCTGAAGTTTTTATTATTAAGCTACTAATTAATCGGCCATGAACATTTCTGACAACCTATAAAGTTTTAGCATCATTATCTTAAACAGGCAGTTCAAGATTTCACATTAAACTTTAATTTTCTCCTCAATAAGTCTGAAAAGGAAATGATGCTGTCATGTGCATATGTGCCAACTCACGGTGTTACACGGGCAGACAGGACACACATGTAGGACGCTATCAGAGGCTGCAGCCGCCATGAATGATTAACCGCAAGGCTCCCTCTCACATTACTGAAGGTGAATTACTGGTTCTTCAGAAGGACACCCATCAAGCAGTCAGTTCGGTGCAAAGGAGCTTCACAAGTTGCTTTAATCATTAATGATCAGAGACTCTTGATTGAATTGATCTCTGACGGTTTGACTTGATCCTTCCACATCATAATAGCTGTGCGTAATTCTATGACGCACGGCGCATGCATTGGCCTACTTAACCGTTTAAGCTCTAGCCTGACTAAACTGGGCTGCTTAAACGTGATTGCCAAAAGTGTTGAAACGTTTTCATCTCGAGTGTCCCAGAGGAGGGTTCATTTGAAACCCCATGTTTTGGAATTTTATCGAATATAATTTCCCATTTTAGTAAACTTTTTTAAGAGAATCCACCACGCTAACAAACTCGTGGCACAGTGTGTTCCAGCTGTATACAATATAGCTGCCTGCTTGGACACAGAAACTTGCAAAATACTCTGTTAAACCCCCTACAGGTGGATTGTCTTGAAGGTTGATCCTTCCAGCGGAGCCTCAAAGCTGCACCTGTCTGTCTGCTCCCTGCTGCTTCTGTGATGTCTCTGGGTCCATCCTCAGGAAGCCTAATCCACGCCAAACCTTCAGAGAGACAGGACGGACCTTTTACACGGAAAAAGTCCAACCCAGGTCTACTTTTTATCTTGTCAAAGAGAGAAAAGACAAAAAAAAAATCAACAGATATTTATCAGACAAATCCCTTCTATTTGATCAATTTCCACATGGACTATACTGAAATTCTCTTTGTTCTCGACATTACATCTGGTTTTGTTTGCCCCTGATGGTTAATTAAACGTGATATTATCAAAGACAACCCGGATCTTTTTCGTGAAGGGGCTCCAGTGTTTAACACTGCGCAGGTTTCCCAGCTGTTGGTGCGCGCTGGTGGGCGGGCAGAGATGGACTAAAAGCTGGGTGGAGTTTGGAGCAGCGTTTTTAGGAATGGGTCCCAAACCTATTTAGTTAGACAGCAGAGTTACCAAGAAGAGCTGGAAACACCTGATGGTCTCTCTGGGACAATCCGCTCCATATCACTCCCTTCTTAACTGTCGGAAGATAAATCTACCTCCAGGCTTCATTTTTGTCGAGTTTTTGTTTTGTTTTCTCCTCTGAAAAAGTCACAGAGCCAGCTGATCTCTCTCTTTCTCTTTCTCTCTTCAGCCCAATTCCAAAGAATTGCTGATAAGGAGACATTGCACTATTCTTTTTTTTAAATTGTTCATATTTATTGTACTTTGCACTAACGATGCACACCACGCAAAAGGACACGACCTATACGAAGATTTTTGTCGGGGGGCTTCCCTACCACACCACGGATTCAAGTCTCAGGAAATATTTTGAGGTGTTTGGTGAGATTGAAGAAGCGGTGGTCATTACCGACAGACAGACCGGGAAGTCTAGGGGTTATGGATTTGTAAGTATCTCTCAATACCACCACATTTATCAATTTTACGCAGAATGTCACTCACTCAATGTCACTTCACACTCGATACGCGCGTAGGAAAAAAATCGTGCCATCACACGCCTCTGTTAACCTCCGAGGTTTCTGCCGTCTGTTACGACACTGTGACTAACTTTCATTAATCTGCAGTCATGGGATGTTTACGTAGTGTTAAGCTTAAATTTGTCACTGGCTTCTGTCGCAACGTATCACTCACAAACTTGTTGCGCCTCGGTATGCGCCCTGACACGTTGAAAGTGAGCCGCACTCACACTGACAGCTCTGGTGGGCTGTGAAAAACCTCACGATGATGTCTTGCTATTACACAGCAGTTTTCCCAAGCGGTTACGCTCGTTTCATCATCTCTAATGCTGTTTACAACCCTGCTGGTAACGCTGGTTAAACGTTCTGCACCAACATGTCACAAATCCAGACAGACAAACACGTTTCAGATGCAGCACGCAGCTCAGTGCAAGACTGTCGAATTCAATTTCAACCTATAACAGATGGACGTATCATAATAAATTTACTGGAACGGAGCTGCCTGAAGTTGGATCCTAGACATCAAGCCTTATTTGTCCTCCTTAGAGACAATTTAATAATGTGTGAGAGCTAATTTTGGTACATATTTCCAGTAGATGATGTAAGTAAAGTTGCTTAGCATGCACAAATATCTTTTTGTTTGTAGAATTTAACATTTTTTAACATGATAATATAAGATTAGACGCCAGCTTTTGCAGAAATACTCCTCCTATTTCTTTATCACATGGCAGTCCTGCATTATTTATCTTCTTTTCCTTACTTTTCTCCTCAAAAGTCACTTTTTTGGCAGGTTGGTGAGGTTGACTTCTGAAGCAAAAGAGTGTGAAAAAGAGAGATTGTGGCTGAGCAGAGTAATAAAGTTTGCTTGTTCAGAGTTAAGTGAAAATGGAGCCATGTTCAGTCAGTCGTCTCAGCTTGGCTCCTGTTCACTGCTGATAGTTTCAACACATCCACATGAGGGTGATGGATGTGTGTGTGCTGCCAAATGCTTAATGTTAATGAGGGCCACACGTGCAGACACACACACGCAGAGACAGGATCAAGGCGCACACACCTTTTACACCCACACCTGTATCCAAAATTATGTTTTCTTTCTTTACTATAAACACACACGTGCGGACAAACACACACTCATGCACACACTCCCATTCATTTGTAATGCTTTTAGACATTACTGTGTTGTGAAGCAAATGTGCTGAGTCTGCAGAAAATGAATCTCTCTTACACACCTGAATTAATCATCCACGCTTTTCGCATCTCTGTTTTTCCTTCACTCTTAGGTGACGATGGCGGACCGCTCGGCTGCAGACCGGGCCTGTAAGGACCCCAACCCAATTATTGATGGCAGGAAGGCCAATGTCAACCTGGCCTACCTGGGGGCCAAGCCTCGAGTGATGCAGCCAGGTAGGACATGAGGATCATTGAGTGTAAAACATGGATCTACTTAAAGATTTTATGTCCTCAACAAGTATGCAAATGTGTTGGTTTTCTATTAAGTTTTTCAGCCAGAAATGAGCAGATATGGTTGTTGACAGAGCACATTTTCCAGATAAGTAAATTAAACAGTATGTTTTAATCAGAGTAGCAAGTGCCTTTGTTCCCACAATGTTTCTTTGGGAGTGTGCAGTTATTGGCACAGCAGCAAACGAGAAAATCAAGTCAATCCTTCCAGATTTTGACCTCAGGGTTCATTTGTTTTGTAGGTAGCAGCTGATGTAAAGAGCATTTAATGAGGTTATTAGGTTATAAATACCTGACTCATGCTTTTTAGTCTTTCAGTGAAGAAAACACAGTAAACATAGGTGTTTCAATGCTGTCTGAATTAAATATATTTTTTATTCTTTCCTTTTTTTGCAGGTTTTACTTTTGGTGTTCCCCAAATTCATCCAGCGTTCATCCAAAGGCCTTATGGGTAAGTACTTAAGAGTCTACATGTTTTTAAAGGAATGTTAGGATACAAAAAATGCTTATGTATACACTGAAATATTCAAACATGTTTAAATTTGACCTTTTCTTTTGTTTAATTTGTAATAATTGATATTATCAGTCTGATTTCTCTCTTTTATCCTTTTTTACTCCCAATTCACACTATTAATGGCTGATGAGTAGAGGTGGACAGTAGCTCTGTCATTTCTCACTGTCCACCAAAACAGCCGGTCAAACTGCCTTTTCTAGGTTTGCCTGTTTATAAAAATGTGTGTGAGTGTGTGTAGCCTACATACTCATCTGTGTGTGTGCTGAGTGGACACTGATGGAAACTCCCAGTCTGACTCAATGTTATGTATCTTTCTCTGGTTCGACAGGCTCGCTCTCGGTTAAGCTAACTGTGCTGGTTTGTGGAATAGTTCTGCGAACATAATCACAGATCAGAGAAAGGAATTACCTGTAGAGTCAAACACACACAAACAAGCTCTGAAAATGGTGATTATAGATGCATGTACGTGGGTTTTAACCTTTTTTTTATTTTATTTTAATAGAACTTAGAGCTTTGTGTGCGGTTATGAAGTGGTGTTGTTAGCTAAACCGTGTGCTTTCTCACCTAAATGAGAAAAAAAAAAAAAAAAGTTGGATTGATTGAATTTTTGGGGTGTTCTTTTTCCCTTTTTTGTGGAAGCGTGTTCACTTTGCCAAGGAAGAGCAAAGGTTATTTTTGTTTGGATTTTTTTTATTTTATTTTATTTATTTTATTGCTTTTAGCTTGTGGTTGACCTGTTAACAGGATGTGTTGTTTCACGTTTCTTGACTGTCTTGTTGGAGTGAGTGGTGAATTTTTTTGTGTGATTTTGTTTTGGTTTTTTTCCCCCAATCACCTCCTTGATCCTATTCCTTACATTAATTATGTGTGCTCATAGCATCCTCCTGGTGTTACTAGCAGTTTCTCACATTAACACACAAAGTGGCAACAAATTCACAATGAAAGTGTCTCTTTGCCACACTTTTCTGCTTTCTTCTCTTCTTTTTTGTTTCTTTTTCTTTGCTTTTCTCATTTCATAGAAAGGTGTGTGTCTTATGAATGAATTATATAGAATACCTCCATAATATCTGAAATCTGTCTCCTATTATAAGGGCTCTAATAATAGCAGTATCTGTATTTATGTGTGTGCATGTCTGGTTGTTGCGTTGGTACATATGAGTGTATGTTCTTTTTGTGTTTGTATGTTGTGTGTGTGTCTTTGTTCATGTGCACGCTCATTTTCAGCTCAGCTCAGCTCACCAAAGTCTCCAGTGTGACACAAACAAATGTCTGGATGTCTCTCTGTCTCTCTCTCTCTGTCTCTCTCTCTCTTATTCTCTTGGAGCGAGCTTTCGTCACATGGGCTCGTGGTGTTAAGGAAAACAAGCGCGCCCATTGTGCCACACAAAGCCCCGAATGCTGACGCTGCAGTCGCATAAAGCTCAGTGTGTGTATGTGGGTTTGCGTATATGTGTGTGCGTGTTTTGGGGGGGGGGGGTCTGGTGACAGTGCGGGAGTGTCTCTCTCTGTCATCTAAGAGCAGAGCAGGGGCCATTTAAACAGGGTCACATACGTGTAAAGCCTTTACATATGTGTACACATGTGTCTAAGCCATCATATCTGAACCAACACCGTCCTTTAGCTTGTCTTTCACACTTAGCACATGGCAAAAGTGCAGTGAACAAAATATATGGAAGGTAATTACTGACTAAAAACAAGACAAATTAGACACTAAACAATAAAAAAGGGGCATGCAGGGAAAAATTTGATAAGTAGAGAACAGGGACACAATGATTAAGTGGATGATGAAAAAAGTTTATCAGCTAGATTAAAGGGGATCACTGTCTCCAGAGCCGTGTATGGTAAGATTTGGCAGTTTGTGTTCCTCAAAGGCAAAGTCAAAGTGAAAGTTTGCTTACAATGGAAACTCCAGTGGAAACCCTAAATCATAAATCATCAACTTGCCTGCAATCTGTAAAATAAACAACATGCTTTAGTCCTTTATTTGGATAAGTAAACCAACTTCCCCACAAAAAATGATGCCTTAAGAGAAAAAAGGAAAGTCTTGCTACCACAGAATTTTGCTTGTTGCTGGTCATTTGTTACTTTAGTAGCAGAGTTTATGTCTTTAAATCTTTATAAGTTAAAACTTATCAGTCAAACAGCACTGGTACCATAAATACATGAAAATGCCACCCTTAACAAGCTAATTCAAGGAACTCCTGATGTTGTACAAGAGGAACCAAGTTGTTATATGTCATAAGGTCAAGGAATTTTGAAGGAACACTGTTGCTAAAAAATATCTAACTCAGCCAAATTAAAATAATATCACATTTATCTGAATCAAACTCTAAGAAGCGATGACGTTAATGGCTACATATGGAAATGTCTTGTTTTGCAAAGATTTGATGCTAATCGCCCTAAAACATCCTCAAACTGCTCAGGTTTCAAACTGAACTTTGATCCGTCTATCTCTGTGTTACGTTTTATATCTTTCTGTACTTTACTTGAAACTAGACACCAGGTCCATCCACATCGAGTTAGATGAGCAACTCTGTCGAAGCACGACAGGTGTGTGTGCTGCCAACCTCTCACACTTTAGTGCACAGACACCCACAACTGCTAAGCGCCAACACATCCCCCAACACACACGTTAGATCCTCTCACCTCAGTATACCCTCATACTTGAGCTCTCTCCCTCAGCAGAGGGTACGCTCGCTGGCAGGGAACCTTTATTTAGCCTTGAACTTTAATGACATTCCTGTAAAGACACGCATATGCACACACACACACACACACAGAACGAGCCGCCACACTATAGGTCCCAGCATAGCTTCGTAAAACGCACAGCTACTGCTATATGTTTGATTTTCTTATTTTATGACTACCTCTAGGGAAAAATAGTATTTTTTTTAATAGGGGGCCGTATTGGATTGGTCAGACAGAGCTTCGCTTCCCATGGCCAAAATCTCTGCTAATACCATATGTGTCTATGTAAGAGTGTGTGTGTGTGTGTGTTGTTAGTCTACCCTTCGAATTGGAGACAGCAAGGAAGACAACCCAAAATGCACCGGGCAGGGAATTAGATTTCAGGAGCAGCAGAGATGGTAACACACCACTTTAGGTCCCTTTTTAAAATGTTACACAGTCAAAAAATAGTTTCAGTCTGAGCTGCAGCCTCGACACTCAATCATATTCTGTAGCTGCTGCTGAGAATTGTGCAACTCGTGTGAATGTTAGATGTTTCTTTAATGTCATTTATCCAGAGTCATGACCTCCCGAGAACTACTGAAAGACTATAAAAGAAGAAGCAGCATAGAAGTATAGAAGCAGCTCTTAGAAAAGAGCTCTGCAACGATTTAGTGTTGCACTTTTATAACACTGTCTGATTCACAAACGACAATTTTTTTTTTTTTAAATATCAAACAGATGCAGCAGAAGCAGAGATATCATCATTTTTATTATACATATCATTGTTTTTTCCTTTTCCTTTCCCTTCCACAAAAAAGACACCTCGACCACCAACAGATCAGTCCAAGCCCCCAGGGAGCGTCGGAGGCTTTGAAGCCGGTTTGACATAGTGGCCAAGCCATGCATTAACAAAAACACTTAATGTACATTCGCCCTCAGACTTTTTCTCATAGACTTATATTTTGGAAAAAGAACCAAACTAAAAAAAAAATCTCAGTGAAATAACTCTACTGTGAATGTGAATTTGGATCAGAAACTAGTTGGTCTGATAATGTTAGGAAAGTTTGGTATTCTTAGGATATTTAAGATTAAATCATTTTAGTCCCATTAAAGTTAGAAAAGGGCTAAACTGGAAGTTAACTGTCTCAGTTAGAGACAAGGATGAGCAGAGATTAGCATGTCAGGTCTGCTGGACTCCACATCCCCAGATTCATTTCATTTTCAAGTTTTTAGCCTTTAGCTTTGACTGAAATATTCATTGTTCATGATTGACAGATTTTCTTTAATTCATGCACAAATTTTAATAGATAACTGCTTAATTAGTCAAAATACAAAAGAAAAATAAGACATAATATTCTCATCTCATCTTGTAAGTAGCTGGTAAGTGTGTAACCATGAGACTTGGATGATTGATTAGGCCAGACTAATATCAGCTTTTAATTACATATTGGATGATGGTGGGTCACTGTGTCATCGACCTCCCCCATGAGGAGTTTCCTCCCAGTCTGCTGGCAGTGAATAATTCAGAGATTTCATTAGTTATTTCAGATAACAGGCAGGAAACATCTCTCTGCCGTTCAGTGTGGGAGTTTCTTATTCATCCACTTTTAGAGATGGTGTTTTCTAAAATCATCTCCTGGAAACCTGCCTCACCCAGCTGAGTTTCATTAGTGCTGGTTTCTAAAGGAGGCTTTCAGTGTCACATGATGATTACAGTGCTTTTTCTGAGCATTTTCCAATTTGAGTTACTGGAGATAAGACTGACTCCGTTCACTTCAGTTCAGACACTTTGTTACTGGCTTTAAAAAACGGGTCTTGCCTGTTGTATGTATTTGTTTGTGTTTGTGTGCTCAGACTGTGACATCTGACAATAAGACCCCGATCTTTGCACTTTAGTCTGCCAGCCAAAACAAATCTCTGCATATCGTTATTCTAGGATTATACCACCCCCTTTTTTTTTCTTCTATGTCTTTTCAGTCGAGTGATTGTGCTGTGCCCTTGTTGTTGTCGTTGTTTCTGTAATCAGTCAAGTCAAGGTGGACTATTTTTACATATTTCTTCCTCTCTGACGCCTTGCTCTTGTTTTGTTTTTCCTGTTTTTCTCCTGGCACACTGTTTTTGGGTTGAGATGTGGGTTGGATTGAATAATGGAGTGCTGACAATAGGGTTGCCACGATAGATCCTGCCTTTCAACTTGTAACATTTTCTGCACCTCCTTTCCTCTCTCCTGACCCAGACTCATAAAAGTGACCACCTGATGTTCAGACTGGGCTGATTATATTTGGTTTCCTTGATTTTCTCTCAACAGAAGTTTGATCCACCTTCAGTCAAACTCACCTACAGTCACATAGCTGTTTTCTGAGCCCTGTGCAACAAAAATCTAGGTCTTTCTATTGATCCTCATGCTTCTCATTTCATTTGAATTCAAGTGAGATTGAATTAGACTCTTCTTTTATCTCTAAAGTGAAGGGAAATCTCTTTCAGGACATCAAAGACTCAAATTCACACAAGATCTAAAGCATACAAGGTTTTCCTTCTTGCCTCAACCTTCAGTCAAAAGTTATCACTTCACTGAGCCAACATTGTAAATTTCAAAAGCTGCCCCCACACTTGCTGTCTGACTGAGTTTCCAGACCTTATAGAGTCTGGGGGGGTGGGGGTGGGATAAGGCTATGTCATGGAGGGCAGAATGTGCTCATTGTCCATAATTGTTTATTTAATCGAAACATCCCTCTGGGTGCGGAGCCTAGTCCCGGCTCCCCCCGCTGCCTCCCCGGCTCTTTGTCCCGACACAGAGGGGGAAATGGCCAGCAGCGTCCCTTTTTGAAAACTGTCCAGCTGTCAAAGTGGCAGTGACATTTTCACAATGCTTCCCTGGGCTCATCTCCTCTGTCCGCACCCCCCACCCCAGCCACTGTAAGCCTTCCCCCCATTTTCCTCCCCACCCGCTCGCCCTCCAGCAGGCAGGGGGGGACGGCACCAGAGTCAAATCCACATGTGACGGACAAATAGGCTGCAGGTTACACATCCCCAGCTTTTTCTATTAATCTTGTTCCCCTCTTTCTCTCTGTAGTTCTGTCTCCACAAAGACAAAACCGACCAAAACAGAAAACATGAAACTTGTTCCCATGTTGCACTAACAGAACATGACATCATCACTCCCTCTCCATGTAAACACACAAATAGGATTTTTTAGTGGATTTGCGGACAACCCTCCGTGTTCAAAGTTTTCCTCACCTTCCAATCTTCTTTTCACAGCGAGATTTCTATTTTGGCAACCCTATATTGTTCTAATCCCTACTAGCAGGCATTTCCTTGGTGTTCTTGACTGATGGATTGGACTTGGGCTGGGTGGTGGGAGGGCGCTTGGCCGCAGTGTGATGGAGTTGGGTTTGGGTTTTGAGGGTGGGTGTTGTCACTCTCATAATGGTTGAAATAAACTAACCTGTCATGTGTTGTTTGTTTCACAGCATCCCAGCCCACTATGTGTACCCTCAGGCCTTTGTGCAGCCTAGTGTGGTCATCCCTCACGTTCAACCTGCAGCCACTGCACCCGCCACTGCTTCCTCCCCCTACATCGACTACACCGGAGCTGCCTATGCGCAGTATTCTGCAGCCGCAGCAAGCGCTGCTGCTGCCGCCGCCTACGAGCAGTATCCTTATGCCGCATCCCCTGCCGCCGCAGGCTACGTGGCTACTGCCGGCTACGGTTATGCAGTCCAGCAGCCTTTAGCCACCGCTGCCCCGGGCTCAGCCGCCGCTGCAGCCGCAGCCTTCGGTCAGTACCAGCCTCAGCAGCTGCAAGCCGACCGCATGCAATAGCAGCCACTGCAACTTCTGGACATGCAGAGCAAGGAGGCCCACCCCTGGCCACATGTGATTGGTCATGAGAAGAAGCAGTTAAGGAAGAGGAAGAGGGAGTGGCCTTAAGGGGGTGGGTGTGTCAGCGACTCAGAGGCAGAGTTGCTTTAAAAAGGTGATAATAATGATGGTGGTGATGATGGTGGTGGTAGTGATGATAATGGTGAGGTGGGAACTTTTTATAGTAACTTTCCAACTTGCTGTGCTTCAACCAAAAAAAAAGAGAAAATGAAAAAAAGTCGCAGAACAAATAATGGAAAGTGATTTACTATTATTGTTGTTGTTGTTGTTAATGCTATTATTATTATTATCATTACTATTATCATTGTAGTAGAGTACTTATTTCTAGAGAAGAAATGCAGGAACTAATCCCTGTGGTTGGTATAGGTGTTGAACTAAGCCTTGAAGTCCTATTGCTGTCTTTAACGTTAGCTTAGGAAACTGTTCTTTTTTTTTTCTTTTACTTGTGGTTTTCCACAAGTGTTTTTTTTTTTTTGGTTATTTGATGCCCTCATAACATTTATATTTATTATTGTTATTGTTACACATTGGGGGCTCTTCTTGTTCTTTTTGTCTTTTCAAGTGCATTTTATGGAGTTAATATTTTCTGATAATCAGGGAAATGGAACCGTTTCCAACGTGTTAGCTATTATTATGTGACCTCTGTCAGGAAGTCTAAGAGTCGTAACTCATCGTGTCACACATATTTGAAGAACTACCTTTTTATCTTCCTGATGCTGAATGTCCCTTTTTTTAACTCTGTGTCTCGACCTCTTGACCTATGCAAAGCAAACAAATCACCAGGAGACAAAACGAAAAGAAAAGAAACAAAAAAACTGAAAATGTCATTGACTCTGACTTGATTCTTGGACTAAAGAGGGACTTGGCAAACAAAACAAATGCACTGACAAAAGGAGAGAGGTTGAAAATGGCTTCAGACAATGAGAAACACTAAATCAGTCGCTTTTCCACATGTTTCACTCACATGTACACTGACACATGCATCCAGAGTTGCACACATAGCAGTCAAAGACAAAGGCAGCACAGTTGTGTTTCTCTGTGGCTCTGGGATGGAGAGAAAGAAAAAGAGAAAGAAAGAGGGAGAGAGCAGCTGCTGGTGGGGGTTGGACAGAGCCGCTCCAGCGCCACACAGACAGATCACTCTGGAAAGAACGCATCACTTGTGCTCGTTTGTTGAGCTGTCACATTTTAATCCCCGGACGGGCCCATTTGGGAACCAACTTCACACCCCTCCACCCAACACAGAGCCCCACAGCAGAGCCCCCTAGTCTTTCAGCCCTGCAGCTGTCAGCACTTCCACCTCTGTGCTGCTGTAGTCTGGTGTCAGGTACACACTCGCAACACATTCACACACAGACACACACACAGACACACACACTTTCACCAAAGCCACCCCAACAACTGGCCTGCCTCATGTCTGTCAAGAACACCAGGTGGGGTGGAGAGGACAGGGGGTTTGACTCTTTGACGTTATGTTGGTCTGTGTGCCTTACATTTTTACTGCTATTTAAGAGGAAAAAAAAAACAGAAAAAAGAGAGAAATCTACTATTTAAGATATTTATTTTTGAGGGTTGACTATGTTAACGCTCTGAGAGTAGAGACTTAGTGGCGGTACTGTATTAATATCATTATGTACTCATCTCAAGGCATATATAAGTTATTGATTAGTTTTAGTAATAATATTATAATTATTATTATTAACATACTCAACCAAAAATGTTGATGTAGGAGTTATTTAAGATACCGTTAATGTGCACTGTACTTTTATTTTTTATTTTTTTGATTCTTTAGAACATGACATTACATATTAGCTTAATGCCTTTATGCCTTTTTGTAGGGAAGGAACTTTATTTAAATGCAGGCCTGTTTGCATGCAGATTGTACTCTGCCTCTTCTGTGTTTAGATGAGAGGAAAAAATAATAATTTTCACAAAAAACAAGCGAAAATGCTGCTTTCTCCACTAGAATGTATAGTCGTCGTCGAGGTTTCAGTAGCTGTGCTTCTTTTGCTTAATATTCATCAGATGGGCTATTTTACACTGTTGGGAATTTTTATACTTGAACTATTTCTTACAAGGGAAATATGAAAAATAAATGACAAAAAAACTTTTTAAGGAAGCTTTTCATTGTCACTGGATGAAGGCATGTAAAGTGTTACTATTTAAATGCAAAGGTCCTGTTGATATTAAAACCTTTACTTCAGAATTTCAACACCATTTACTCAAAATTGGAATAAAATGTTCTATATTTAAAAGGTTTGGTGACATTTTTTTCATGACAACTGCTAGTAACCTGAGGCCTCATGTCAGGTTATCACTACATACACCTGTGAATAGGCCCTTTATTGTGCCTCGTACGGTAATATTGAAATCACACAAAGCATTGTGAAATTAATATTCATTAAAAAAAACACTTGTGTAAAATATAAAAATGATCAGTTTGCCAAGAAATCAAGGAATGTAGTAAATCTTAAGTAATATAATTATTTTTTCATTAGTCTTCTTGTCATAATAATAATGTTATTATCAACATAAGCATTTTAATTGATATGTCTCTATTTATTAGAACTTTTTTTAGTCTTGTTTTACAGTGTTACTTTTCATGACATTGCCAATGCCCCCGGCAACTGGCAAACTTATCAAGTGCCTTAATTAGCCAGTTAGCACCTTAGCTTGTGTAACAAAACAGGAATGTCGAAGGAATCCGGACCAACCAATCACAAGCTGCCAGGTTTGATAAAATACACAAAGACAGTTACCTTTCCTTTAACTTAGCTGAACAAAAATAAGTGGAACTACTAATGTTATGTAAATAGCCAGCTTAGTAGCTAGGATTGGTTGGTATGCTAACAGTTAGCTGTGACTTAAGCAACTGTAACAAAAGCCTGTTTGTCTTTAGCTCTGCACAGAGTGACATGTCGGTCTCAATGGAATATTTTTAGAATCAAAACATTGCTAAGTTTAATTTACTTGCTAACAAAACTCACCCATAAACCAAGCTCACAACCCCACTTAGCTAGTTAGCAGGCTAGGTGGGTGCAGCCAAGTTGCAGCTTTGTTAGGCTACATGAAAGCAGTGGTTTATACTATTATACTAAATATTATACTATTTATACTTTGTGTTTTTATAGTAGGAGCTAAAGAGTTGATTCAGAATCGCTTTGAAATGTTTGTTTTCCGGCTAACAGGTGCTAATTGGATTTATCTCTTAGCATTTGTTAAGCTTGCTAGCTTAAGGGCAGTTAGCATGTTAGTGGGTCTGTAAGAATACCACTGTCATGAAAAATGACATGCCAACTAAAGCATCAGTGGTACAACCTTTTTATAAAGATAAATGAATTTTGATTTTTTACATTTTATTATGAAATACAAATGAACTTTTCTAATAAACATGCAAGTTTTCATAACTTCTTGAAATGATTCGGCCACACGAATTGCTGCACAATTAGTTTTATTTGAGTTTAAGGCAATTTATATACACAATTCTATCGCTCATGCATTCATTCGTTTTTTCTTTTTTTTCCAATTTAAAACTCTGGAGCTGCAAAATAGGATTATTTTTGAGTTTGAATATCTGTTGTGTTTTATTTCTTCGCCTGCGAGGTGATAAACACATCACACACGCCAGATGCTGCACAGCTCCTCCAGACTGTGAAACAATCTTGAGAAAGCATTATTGAAACACTCTCCCATTACAGTCACACCCATGGTTTGTATGGTCAGGACTGACACATAATAAAGTCTCTCAGGAGTCCATCAATGATTCATCCACTCTCTAATCAATAAGTCATGTTATAAAGAGTGTGCTGCCATGTCTCTGCCTTCTTTTGCTCGGCTCCAGGGAGTATTTTGGTCCTTGGTGAAACATGAAACTGGTCTGCATACTGTAGGTGTGTGATCATGACACAGCATGGATGCAGCAAGGCTTTGTGGGTAAAACCAGTGGTCATCATAGCATCTGAGCTCATGATATAATAAAATTAAGCTGTTACTTAATTGAACTGATGATAAACAGCTATGATAGAGTTCTGATGAGACTTTTAGAGGGCAGCCAAGGAGCTCTGGAGGTGTTGTCCAAAGTCGGTGTCATGAAGCATTATTTAAAAAGAAGTTTATTGTAAACTGACTTTGCCAATAAAGAGTAAATATGCCAAAGCATTATGGCTCAGTTGGTAAGAACAATATTTGGGTAAACAAATTGTGATGAGGCCTTATAAGATCCAGTTATAAGACTGCACAAACAATTAGTTTAAACCCCCTTTAGTAAAGATTTTTATTACACTGAATTTACACATCAAATCCAGTGAAGTAGTCATGAATAATGCCATTCAGCTTAACCAAGTCTGATTATTTTATTAGTGTTGATTTGATTTCATTACAAATTCTGAGTCTTAGATTACGACGCTGGCAGTTGCATTTACATGAAACTCAATTAAACGCTAATAGAATCGATTCAGCAAATTTATAGGAAACTTCTCTTTGCATGTTATTAGTTTTGCAAGCTAAATCACTACAAATGCATAACACCACAAAAGTGGCTAATTTAACAGCAAATTAAGTTTAGGTTAACATAAACTTGAACTTGAAAGAGGGGCCTTTGCTCACTCATCATTTCCTGCTTCCCTCTTCTTGATAGAACATTACAGCCTGCACCCTATAATTTTCCTTTATTCCTGCTGTTTTCCTACAGTCTTGCACCTTCATGATATGCGTGTAATCACTCTCCCTCAACCATGTCCCTCCTCTAGCATTTCCTGTCATTTGCTGATATGGACTAAATGCATGAAACACTGGATAATTAGCTATTATTTTAATTGTTTTAATTTATTTAATGATCTATTATCTATTTTTTTGGGCTTGCAATGGCAATAGCCATCCCCACGTAAAGAATAAGAGGCGACTATTTCTACTCCGACGATATTGCAAGAATGTACACCAAGATAGTTGAAATCAAGCTGCATCATAGTGACTTATAGACAGTTTGGCCTCTGCTTTAACACTATTAACAAAGTCCCAGAAACTTTATGAGAGAGCAATACAAAATAGATGGAGTATCCCTTTAAATTTGATTTATTAGGAAGATATGATTGATTGTGTGCCTGTTTTCCTTTAAAGGGCTCGCAGCATCCAGCGTGTAAACTTATATGATATAATATTGCAGATCTCATGTCTAAGGGGGATTTCCAAGATTGGGGTCAAACCTTTGCTCAGCTTCGCTCCCATGGATAATGTGAGGATGATACAGACTCCCCCTGTAAGTACAGGTCCATTCCCTCAGGAAAGACCTGTGTAGACACTGCCAGAGCGTCAGATACTCGCCTATTTTTAGCAGGGCTGTCTGAGGCTGCCATTTTGCCTGCGAAGTAATTGCCCGACCGCCCCAGAAGAGATACTGCGGCACTGAGTCATGGTCCCGGTCTGTGCACGCTGTATGGCTCTCAGGTTCACCGTGTTGCTTAATTAGGACATCCCGGAAGAGTCTCGGTCCTGCGCGCAGCTGAGTGACGGCGCAGGGAGGCAGGAGGGGACCGCGCGGCAGCAGCACACAGCCACGATCCGTCCAAAGGATACTGACAACCCCAACAAAACATCCCGGCTGAAATCTACCGCGAAGCAGAGCAGGGAGGTTAGTTATAGCTATACCGGTAAGTTTCAAAATGAGTGTCAAGTTCATTTAATTTTTTGGGGTGGGGCGGAGGGGGTAACGTCCATGAGTGGGGGGGCGTCCGACAGGGATGTGTGCGCAGAAAGTCTAGAGTCATCTTCACCTGCACCCTGTGCGCCATAGGTTTTTATAGGCGATTTGGCATGGAACTGGTGATATACAAGAGCAAACTGTTTTAGTTTTGCACAGCCTTTTGTTGCTTGTCGTGTGGAGTTGCGGTGATAATGTGGCGTGGACCGTGAGGCATCTGAAATGAGGGGCGGTGAAAGTGCTGTCAGCGTGCCAGTGCCATGTCATGTTTTATTATGACGCCTGAACATCTTAGATCTGAGATTACCTGCGTGATGAGCGCTTATGATGAGCTAATATTCGTTTCAAACAGCCGGTTACCGCCTTTAAATAATGAATGTAGTGCCTTTTTCTTCAATTCAGAGGTAATTTATGATACAACACCAATGCACAAAACAATCTAGTTATTCTTGTAGCTTTTGGAGCTTTCAGTTATGCCAAATATCATCCATGTTTGCCTTAAAAGTTAAAAAAGTTCAAATTAAGTTGAACTAATGTGTTGAACTAGCACAAGTTTCTTGTGTTTACCTGAAATTTATTTCAAGCCAGATGGATAGGAAATCCAAAAATATATAAAGAGAAAAAGAATTTATCTTCTAATGAATATCATGTGATATTAATTTTATTTTCTGAGTATATAATTAAAAACATGATTTCAGTGTCTTTATGAGTCTGTAAACACATTCATACATACTGCTAACCTAAGGACCCATCCAATGCTCCATTTTGAACATCATACCCTCACTGATTTCATAGCTTTTCTCTTATTGATTATTAATAACAATTTCCTCAGTAGAGTTTCAGTTATACCTTTATTTATATATATATGATGCACTAGATAAGGTTTTTTTGTAACCAAAGTCCTACTTTATTTCCATTTAAGCAAAACAACAAAAACCAAGGAAACACAGCAGCAGATATCAAGACTTTCACTAACAGCTTTACTGATGATATCACAGCTTCCTGTTTTAGTTGCTGTGTAAACAGCCGTAGCACCTGAGGCATAAACACTTTACCAAAAAAAACATTAATTTAGTGAATTTACCATTTAATTTAGTTTATCCTCACAAGGTTCGCTACAGCACAGGATACTTAGACCTAGCAGGCCCATAGCAGCAAACAGCAGGCTGTGGCCTAATATAGCCCCAAAGATCAGATACCAGGCCAGGGGGTTCAGGAGACACATGCAGGTCAGGGTGAAGTCAGTAATATCTTTCCACTGCAGGAACATGTGTGCTTTCTCAGCTGTCGTTCAGGGGTCTTTGTAGCAGAAACTGATGTCCACCTGTCTGCATGAACACAGGGAGGAATGTGTACATTTACTGGCAGCTCGAGCTTTTCCATGTTTACTTAACTCAAATGCTAAAAGTTACTTAGAGAATAATTCCATTGAATGCGACATTTTGTTTTAGTCTGATGTTTATTAATCATGGTGTTACTGATGGTTTGAGCCCACTCTGGCTGTGTCCCATTCAGTTTCTCTGATGTATGTGTAAAGGCGAAGAACATTATTGGCTGCGTCTTTGCGTTGCCATGGAGAATCTGGCTTGTTGACAATACAACCGGTGCAGAAGCTATTCTATGACTATTTCTGTCTCGTGATATTAAAACAGTTTGACTTTATTGTTGAGTGAAACAGTGGGTGATTAAGTGGAGTGCTTTGCACTTGAGTAATACAGAAGTTGATTCTTTTTCCTCTTTTTAATTTATAAAGTTTGAAGGTGCAACCATCTTGCTACAACAAATGATTGTTTTCCTTATCAATTAATTAATGAGTAAATTGTTTTGTTTGTAAAATATCATTAAAGTGCACCCCAAAATTTGTTGAGCCAATGGTGCCATCTTAGCAGAGAAACTCCACATTATCTAAAAACTCTGGATGAGGCTTCCCTTCTGGGTTTTCTTCTCACCTTGCTACAGTGATGAACAAGTGTATTCCAAAATGTTGTGACGTGTTGTGAAACTTCAAATTGCGAAAAGTTTGCTATAATATAATGTATTTGTTAAATGTTATTTAAAAAGAGTAATAGCTTGAAAATAATACCTTTCAAGGTGATTAACAAATCATATGCTTTAGAGATCAATCATGATGCATTCATAACAACTTTTGCCTTTCATTCTGCTGTTAAAATTGTGAGAAAATCAGTAAAAAAATGGTCACAGGTTTCTCACCTTCTAATATGCCAACAAAAGGAAACAAGAAGCAATCTACTATATTGTATATATAGATAAGTTGTTAATAAAGGTTAAAATTACTCAAGACTGCAGATGTAAATGATATGAAGATGTTAATATGATGTAATTTTGTTTAGATACTGCTAAAAACTCATGTTCTAGACAAATAAACACCAGCAAAAGAGGACTTTTCACAACCTGGCAACCCAACATGTTGACACTTGTAACTGACCTATGAGGTAAAAGTAAATGAGCTATTAAACATGAATAAAGGCTTTAGTTAATGTAGATGGAATCATCATGATAAACTTTTAGCTTGTAGCCTTCACAGTCCCTCGTGTAATGAGCTAAATCTTTGGCATGACACGGAAATAAACAGATACATCTCTTATCAGCAGGTTCAGTGGTGCCCAAAAGGCACATACTAATAAATTGACACTGACATTGTTGATTCACGTGTGACTGGTCACACATGATCAACCTACATTGAGCTCTTCAGGGTTGTTCAAGAGCTGCTGTGAGCCAGACAGCAGAAATAGCGCCTGAGTCCGGCGACAGGCATCTGGCAGCACAGAGAGGTTTCTCCAGTGAGATGACTCGATGACGCCCTATCAGGACATGTTTGCTGCTCAAAGCAAATAATTACGAGACATAATTCACAAAGATTACAGACAGGGTACACAATCTAGTCCACATAGCTGCAATATTAATGTGGAGCCTGCTGGTGTTTTTATAGACTATTTGTGATTCAAGTAAAACAGACTGTAACTCACACCATTGGATTGTGTGCTGGACATGAAGGTAGCAGGTGACAGATTATTAAGTGTGTGTGTTACCTAGCAGTAGTTTGTGTAAACATGGAGCGGGTTGCTGGATTAAATTCCGCTCTGTTGACTAATAAATATTGGAAACAGGCCTGCATTGCCTCACGATGATGCATGCGGATGGTCAGACAGAGATAAAATATGGTCTGCAGTCATCTCCAGTGTGCTTCAGTGGCATTCGTTTACAGCTGGAGATTTGTTTACCTCTTAGCAGTGAGCTAACCTTGTGAATACTGTCTGCAGTATATCCTTGAGCTGTCCAATCAGCACCTTTCCTCGAAGGGTCTCAAGTCTAGATGACGAGAGTTGTTTGTGCTTACGTTGGATATGTTGTCAAGGGAAAATCTAAGGTCACTGGTGTCATTCTTTACTGATTATGTGATCTGATAGAATTACTCTGAAACAATAACATACGAATTGCAGGCCTTAAGTTTCAACTGGTAAGGATAATCAGTGTAATTGAATAATGCTGGAAACTATGTCTTTACAAAATGCCTTACCTGGGGTATTTATGATCTTCAAAACTAAATAAATATTCATATAAATAAACAATTTTTGAGAAGTTTTTTGGAAGTTTGTAGTAATATAATTTGTCCACATGTTTTGTTTTGTTTTGCAAAAACAGATATCTCCAAATATTTTTATCCTCCAAAATTTCTTTGTCATTGGTTTGTGATCCAGGGAATATTATTTAGACTTGGGATGATTTGTTTTTAGAAAATATTTCTTTTTTTTTTTCAATAAATCATGGTTTTTGTTGTGCACTCAAGAGAATTTTAAACCCGTGTTGTTTTCTTCATTATAGGAATTGCGTTTATCTGTTTTTGCAAATAAACTCTTTATGTATTTTCAACAGAATATCCATTTATATATATTTATTAATTTTATGCGCTTTGGGTCTCTATGGACGACAAAAACCTCTTGTAGATTGCATCTGAAGATGCAGTATATTTCATCATGTATTTTTCCAATGTTTCTTTCATTTTTTCCAGTCAGGTTCCTCTGGTCTCTCCCCTACTTAGTCCAACTGTGTGATATGCTCATTGGTTTGTGAATATGGCAGAGGTCCAGTCAGCTCCAACAGAGACTGTGTTCATATAAACCCCACTGCATTGGGTTCATTTAGTTTAGCTCTGTTATGAGGTGGGTTGACTTTTTGAAAACAGGAAGCAGCAGGGAATAGTGAATAGTGATCCTATCATTTAGGACACAGTTTGATCATCAGATGGTTTTCTATTGGGATTAGTAGCGTTTAGTGTCATAATGAATCAGAAAACTAATTGTTAGCCTCACATTATAAAGGCCACAGAAACTATTCCTGTTTTTCTAGGTTTGTCACCATGGAAGGTTTAATGGAGCGGCTGGAGCGAGCTGTGACTCGCCTGGAGAAGATGTCCGTCGCCAAGGAGGCGTCCAGCGGCATGGCAAACGGAGGCTGTGTTAACGGCATTGATGAAGGCAAGTCTGTGCTTCAATAATACTCAACTCAGAGGTTTGGGACTGCAGAAAATAAAGCAACTTTATTCTGTGATATTGTAAATTTTAAAACACAGTGATTCCTCTCTGTGTTTCTAGCCTTGTCTCAGTGTGTGGAGGCCTTTGATGACGTACTGAGAGGTCCAGTGTCAGACTACCTGAAAAACAGCAAAGCCATAGGAAGTGAAGTGGAGAAACACGTAAGCTGTGTTCGATTCATTCACTTATTGTTTCCAAACTGTTTCCTCTTGCTGATCAGACATCAAAATCCAGATTTGAGGAGAGAGGAGGATACAAAAAAGGTGACATAGTTTTGCCTCTCAATGGAACATACAGAGTGCAATCTACCCATCTGTGGTGTCTGAAGTTGTCTGGGTTACATCTGTTGGGGAGCATATTCATGTCTTTTCATAAAAGTGCAATGCTAAACCCATTTGACTTTTATAACTCAATATATGGACCATATTTAAACCTATTAACACCCCCCCCCCAAAAAATAGAAATTCTGCTTGTGTTCTGTACTTCAAGATGGAGGCAGAATTGCAAAGGAGCTCTTCTTTATTAGTCAAGTTCTTTTCTACAAGGAGCACAAACAGATACTAGTGGAGCAGCTAATGTGGTCTCTCCATGATCCATTTGTAATCTAACAGGAATTTTGCTGCTTTACTGCAAAGATGCACAGCTCCGGAAAACTACAGGATACAGTAAAATGTGTGTATGTGCAGTCTGTGGCCCAAAAGAAGAGAGACAGTGACTTTTGTGTGTGTATGTGTGTGTGTGTGTGTGTGTGTGTGTGTGTGTGTGTGTGTGTATGTGACTGAAAATGTTTCCTGTCCTCTACAAAGCCAAGGAAGGGGTACGATTGAACTCTGACCTTACATTCATTTATCAAACTGCTAGTGGAGCAGTGTTGTCCTTTTTGGTGATGACCTGTACTCCCACTAGGACTGTTAGTGTTCTGTTTGTTTTTTTTTGGCAAACCAGTTGGCAGTAATAGCTGTGTTATGTTCTTTGAACAAATCCAAAACAACTAGGAACTTTCCCAAACAGATGAGTGAAGGCAGGCGCAGAGAAATGACAGAGAAAAGTCCAAAAAAATGCCTGTATTTCTTCTTCTGTACCTTGAAGAAAGGATCTCTATCTCTGTGACCCATCACTTAATGGGGTGAGAGGGAGGGGGAGTGTGTGAGCGAGAGCCAGAGGTACTTTCTTTAAGTTTAGCAGAGCTCCTTTTATGGACAAAGCCTCCCTGGTGGTTCCCTTGGCCCGCAACTGGAGGTCTCAGACACACACAGGACACAGCTGGCTGGGACTAACCCAAACTCTGTGTGTGTGTGTGTATGTGTGTGTGTGTGTGTGTGTGTGTTACTATTATTTTTTTTTTTTATGCCCAAGATTCAGATTCACCACTTGTGTTTTCAAAAGCCTGAGAAGACACAGTAAAGCATAATGAAAAAGAATTTAAGAATGGACTCTGTGACACTGTCTATTTTCAGTATTATGGCTGAATGTTATGTTATTATTATTGCTATTGTATGTGAGTCATAATTTAACAGGAATGTAATAAGTTTTGCATTTCATTTTCACTTTAAAAATAGAAAAATAATGATGATGTGATTTTTCGTGGGTTTGGATAACATTTATATTATTTGTTTAACCCTTTTCAGTGCACACAATATAGTAGCATGCTGCTTAATGCATGCCATTCATGTGTAATGTGTCGTGCATTATGATCCCAACCTACAGTATGCTGCTTTGTTTTTTTTTTTATCAACAGGCAGAAATGGTGAATACAGCTCTGCAAACTCAGAGAGCTCTCCTCAAGATGGCTGCCACACACCAGGAACCTGCACAGGTATAACATACTGAAATCAGCTGATGGGGTGGTGGCTGGTGGTCACTGTTCATTCACTTTGTCACACTATTGCTTAATCAGGAGTCAAGTATATTGCAACCCGGGTTAAGCTTGTCAGTTAAGCTTGTGTTGCAGTTATGTTGATTCTTTGGTGTCCAGCGCCTGTCACACTTCAAACAACTACTGCCAACTTATTCAGAAAAAAATGACTGTAACCTTAATTAATAAATAAAAGCAAATTTGCTGTCAGAAATAACTGTCTTAAATATGGCTAAAATGCCTTAAATATTTTCCCAACAAACCTTAAATATTTTTCATTTAGCAACAAAAATCCTGCTTTTATTTAAGAATATATGTCAATTTGCTTTTTATCCCTGACTTTTTCCTAAACAAGTGAGTCCTGGGTTTGACTGTAAAACTGTAAGATATGATGCTCCCTGGTGCCAAACAAAAACCACATGAGCCTTTGTTTCCTTTTATTCTCCATCACTTTCATTCTCATCTTATTTCCAGTTGACTTATGAATGAAAGTTCACTAATGCCCCCTTAAATCAACACAAAATATGAAAGTGGTGAAAATAACATTATTATTCTGACTGGATACCATCATTTATATTAGGTCATGGCAAAGTTGCACAACAACCTTTCAGTTTATTGCAGCAGCTAATGCACAGTGAAACTCTCATGACATTCAGTAACAAATTGCATGAGACCATTAAACAGCAGCGGAGCACAGAAATGAACTGTTACCCAGTCCTGTGTGTCTGTCTGTGTCCTCCCCTCCTGTGTTCCCCAGCAGGCCTCTGTTCACAGAGGGATTACGGTGCTCTTTGACTAAGAAAATGCTAATACAACACATTCAAAACATGTTCACGTATAGAGAAAGGGGGGGTGAGAGAGAAAGCTTTCAGCGTGTGAGAGAGCTGATATGATATCATCCCATTGGCCTTCTGTTTGTGTTGTGTGCGTGTGTGTGTGTGTGTCCCTGTGTGTGTGTGTTACAAAGTCCGCAGAGCCCACCAGGAAGTGATTACTCCCAAACTGTCAGGTCATTGGTTGAGAGGCGGTGAAAAGAGTGTTCAGTGATTGTCAGAAATGCAAACAAGGAAAGAGTGAGGGTTTTACAGAGAGAGAGGGACAGACCCAGGAGAGGGGTGGGGTGAGAAACAAGGGAAGAGGAGATAAAATTCAGCCAAATGGGTGAACCTAAAATCTAAACTGAGAAAATGGAATAAAAAAGAGCTTCATGAACTCCCTTTCATTTGTTTATCCATGTGTATAAAGCTCTTCTGTCATCTCTTTGCAAACAGACACATTATAGAATTTTCTTTCCATTTTCTTTGATAAATCAGTATTTTCTGCAAACTTGAGATAAACGACAAACATTAGAGTTATGTGTAACTTGACTTCTGTGAGCTTTGACTTCCTACAAACTTTACTCAGGACTTAGAAACAAAGGCATTTTGTCATTTTACGATTTTATCCTTCTTAATCCTGAAACAATTAATGTATTAATTTTAAATTATGTTTTAATATCATTGATATTTCATGGTCAGCATTCAGGTTATCAGCAATTCAAGTTGACAGTGCTATATCCTGGGTTAATTAGTTTAATTGGAGAAATAATGTCCCAGTCTTGTCAATCAGCAGTTCCACTAGCCTTTGCTCAGAGTGGATTATCTTGAATTGAGTTTTTTGAGAGGCTTTGACGGTACAGGACTATTGCAGAAGTGCCTAAAAAGTGCAGACCACTTTCCATTTCCCTAACCATCACAACTCAATGGGTAACCCTGAACCCCACCCTCGCCCTAACCTTGTCTGTTTTAACAGTAGCCCTTAAACCAAGTTTAAACCCTCAACAGCTATTTAACCATGTGGGGTCCAGACTATTGGTCCCAGATTAAGTTATTGGACCTCACAAGGCCAAATAGCTGTTGTACATTAGGCTGCACAAGTACATTGAGCTCCATTTTTTGGGACTCCATGAATACAGTTGAACCCGCCCCTAAAAATCCATCACAAACGCACACACAAACACCAACAAACATACACTTCCTTAGGACACCTTTGGGGAAACAACATAGACATATTTCCTGTAAACTTTCTCTGACCCTAACACTAGCAACTACTTGCCTAATCTTACCCTAATCCTAATCTAACTTTACACTAACCACAGACACAAAAATCTGTAGTTTTCCAGGGAAATCACTTTTGACCAAACTGCACCAGGCTTTAGCCAGCCCCCAAACGCAGTTCAAGTCTCCCTCTCTCTCTCTCTCTCTCTCTCTCTCTCTCTCTCTCTCACACACACACACACACACACACACACACACACACACACACACACACACACACACACACAGACACACACATTAAACCTACAAACTTCTGGCCTTTCTCTGCAGCGCAGCTCTGTTGTGCTCTCTGACTTTTTATGGGCATGTTCTATATTTGAGTCTGTTGTCAGTGTGTGTGAAAGAGTGTGTGTGTCTGTGTGTGTGTGAGAGTTAGATAAAATGTGAGACAAAGAGAGAGAGAGGGAGAGAGAGCAAATGAAAGTAAGCCTCTCCCCTTTCATATGACCTCAAGTTAGCCTGTGAAGCTGATGTGTAGTGAGTGTGTGTTTGCTGGTTCTAGCAGTTTCACACACACTGTAAACTTTCACAGTTTTTAAAACTGCTGTTCTCTCATTGTCACCCTCCCTCTCTTTGATCCACTGCTTATATAGGAAGTTAAAGCTTGGATGATGTGATATTTCAGTACACTGAGCATCAAATAATGTGAGCAGACGTTTTTCATTCTTCTGTCGGCTCATTCTGTTTCTGTCTGTCTGCCTCAATTTACCTCTTACAAACGTAGTTACATGTGCATTTTAATTATATTTATGATGTAGTCTTTGATCGATGAGAGTAGTGGAAATTGGGAATCACTTCAGAGTTCAAAAGTACCTGATCAGTAAGCAACTACCGTTTCATTTTATAACACTATATCCATGAAGAACTTTTTTGATCAGTCCTTTTGTTTAGCTGCTATTCAATGAACCAACAGCTTTTTTATGGACTAAACAAATAAGAACATATAAATCATTTAGCCTTAGAGGTGTAGTTGGGCTATTTCTTTGTTTTTGGACGGAGCCAGGGTAGCTTATTTTCCCTATTTCCAGTCTTCGTACTAAACAAAGCTAACCAGTTGTTAGCTTCATATTTAGTTAACATTAGCTTATGAATTTGAAAATAATAATAATAATAATTGAAAAAAATCAATCATCTCTGCTCTGCAAGAAAACATCCCTATAAGAATTAGTTAATAATTGTTTTTGTGGTGTTTCTTGTCTTTCAATGAGATTTACTGTCTTGTCAAGAGATTAGAAGATATTTTTATGATACAACCATCACACCATTAGCTTAGTTTAGCATAACAACTGGAAACAGGTGGAAACAGCTAGCCAAGCTCTGTCCAATAGTTAGCTTTAGCGTAGCTTAGAACCAACCATAAAACCACAACTCTTTTGTACACTTTTTGTTTGTTTGTTTTTTTTGATGGGTCAAACAAACAAAATATAGCACTAATTAGCCTAAAACAGGTTCTAGAAGTTGCTATTGTTATCACCAGTCAGAAATAGGACATCTGTTTTCACTCTGTTTCCATGTTAGGCTAAGCTACTGCTGCCGGATGGAGCTTTATATTTAATGTATGAACATAAAAGTGCTACTGACTTTCTCATGTAACTTTTGACCAGAAGGTGAATACCACTTAGTCTGTTTCCCACAATGTCAAAAGCTTGACTGACATTAATGCACTCAGTCACCAGCGAAAGGAGCTCCAATGCAAAAAAGCTACAAATCTAGTCAGTAAAATCAAGAATAAACAGGATAAACTTAGCTGATTTACACATTTAGTGTTAGTGATTTATTTGTTAGTGTAAGAGAACTTCTACTAGTAAGTTCCACAGCAAGAAGAAACAAAAGAACTGGAAATAAAACATATTTTGTATATTTATTGCTGTTTCAATGCAAACTGCGGCTTTCACATTTGACATTTGTATATTTGCTTCTTGCTTTTGATTTTGGTTTGATTTTCCTGAAACATAAATGAATTAAATACTATGAGATGGACTCTCTGAGAGGTGCACTGTAAGTTTTAATGCCATACATAGAGAAAAGTAGATTTATTTGTGCTAAGGTATGAAGCTGTTTTCGTTGGCAAATTGCTGAAGGTTTTACATGGAAAAATTGACTCTTGCTCCTGTTGTGATTTGATGATGACATTTAAATTTGCCTGAACATTTTATGGGTTACAGTGCACTTGGGAATACAGCAAAAGGTTTTGGGGGTTTTTTGAATAAGTCCTGTCTGCACCTTCTTTTTCTTCCTTATACTGTACTCAGGTCATACATCTGTCTGTCTTCTCACTCTGCAGCATGATTAAGTGTATGGAAGTCCACACTCTCACTCACTAAATGCAAGTCAAGCTTTCAGTGGGAGCCATGATGATGTTGATGATGTTGTTGATGTTGTTCTTGAGAAATGCAGGAGGGGCAGCACTGCTCTACTTTATGACCTAGTTTTTTGCTGATTTCATATAAATTGAAAAAGGGGTGAAACAGACAGTTAAATCTGCAGCTATTTTTATGATCAGTTAATTTTTAAGTTTTTTTTTCCAGCAAAATGCCACACATGCGGATTCTTGCTTCTCAAATGTGTGGTTTTAGTGCTTTTCTAGGACATTTAAAAATGTCCACTTGCACTGTGGGAATCCATGATGCACATTTGCAATGACTAATGAGCAGAAACATAAATTTAAGAAATAATAGTTCATGATTTACGTCAAAATTCGTGTTACCTCAAATCATCTGTGCATTCCTATTCTGCAAACACAGAACATCCCTGTCTGCAGCAGTGCCTTATCTTTTTGGGACAGGGGAGATATTGTATTGCCTTTAAGCTGCTTGCATGTAGGCACTAGGTGAAATGCCAACAGCGGAGAAGGGGCATCTATCTGAGCTAATGAAGATCATGTGCATCTGATTGGGAGAGAAATTTGTTTAAGAAATGAAGAAAGCTTACCTCTGTTTGAATTTCTTACAACATTACAGAAGCAAACATCCAAAGATTTTTGTACACGGTATCACCTAACAACTGCATGCATCTATATTAAACAAAAGAATGTACAGAGAAAAAAAAACATTTATGTAAACTCATATACACTCAAAAAACGATACACTTTACAGTATATCAGGTATATGTACTTTGAATAGGCTGCAGTGATTAAAAACACTAGTTTATCTTAATGCATGTAATCAGTCAGCTACTCAACAACACACACTAGTGATCTGCAGAGAAGAAACTCTTTTTATAACAGCGTATTAACATTAAATGTTTCACACTGCAGCCAGTTCACTGAAGATCATAACAAGAAAACTGCAGCAGCTATGCACCAATAAAACATTGTGTTCCCTGAATCTATGTGTGCGCAGGCACATGATAGGTAAACTGTAAACACTGGAGAAGCGGTATTCCTTACAAGGCCAGAGGGATCTCCCCATGAACCGAGGAATGTTTGTAGGAACTGCGCAATGGGGAGGGGAGCTGCAGGCTGGGAGACAAGCAATGCCGAAGCTGAGATCTGGAAGGTCCAATGGAAAAAGGCTCTGGCTAATAAAATTAGTTACTGTCCTGTAGACTAGTTTAGGAATTACTGAGGCTGAGTATGCGTGGGCAGGGAAACAATGGCAGGGTTGTAAAGTCAAAAGTATCTGGAGCATTTAATTGAGCTCTAAGTGTAGAAGAAGTTATCTTTTGTTGTTGAGCTATCAGGACTTTTCGTGACTCATTTAAATGCAATGTCCCCTTCCAACCTCCCTATCTTTTCAATCTTCCTTCATCCTCCTCTTACCGTGACACTGTTTTCTTTCCACGTCCATCCCTGCATCCCTCTGCTGTCCAGTCCTAACTCCTCCCTTCATCTCCCACAGACAGAGTTTCAGGACCTGCTGAAGCCAATTTCGGATCACATCCAGGAGATCCAGAACTTCCGAGAACGAAACCGAGGCAGCAGCCTCTTCAATCACCTGTCGGCTGTTAGTGAGAGTATTCCTGCTCTGGGCTGGGTGGCTGTGGTAAGGAAGTATACCATTGCACAGTTACATGCACACAAACACACAAATGTATACATGTAAACTCACAAAAGAAGATTGGTATCAGCCTGTAGAAACAAAAAAAACACAGACACATGTATGTAAACATATAACACAATCTCACATAAGAATAATATAAAACAAAAGGATTACTTTTCTGTTAATAGGAAGTATCAAGTAAAACACATAAATTTGCAGTTTGAGTAACTTCAACTCAAAAGTAAAAAGGACACTGGTAAGCTTCAGGTTCACGGATAGTATGTGAACTTTGATGCACTGTTTCCTGGTAAAATAATGTGTTGGACCAAAAAAGTAGAAGAATACTGTTTATTAAAAATGTCTTTAAATGTAATTACCCAACAATACAGATAAATACATAAAAACTCTAGTAATGTTGCATACAGAGTGATTAGTAAAAGTAAACACGGCCTACCATGTTATCCCCCCTCAGATATCATACATCGTTTATCCCTCTATCTTTCTCTTAGTCTCTGTTTCCCATCAGAACAAAAATCTCTTCTCATGAGCCTAGTGATGAATATCATTTAGTTTAAGATCAAAGCTTTTCCACATAGGGAGAAAAACCTCTGGAGCTGCTTCTGGTCAGTGTAAGTTGCTGACAGGAGGGCACTTTTCTCTGCAGGACTACGCTATGTCACAGTGAGCTCGTCTGTGTTTTATTCTCAAATGATGACAAATATACAGGCAGTCAGATAGTTTGCTTTAAGTCTTTGTACGACAGTTTGGACCCCAAAGTACTGACAGTTAGAGAATTGATTTCAAGTTAACTTTTTATCCCTCTTTTAGAGTCAGAAACCAGGCCCTTATGTGAAGGAGATGAATGATGCTGCCACCTTCTACACCAACAGAGTACTGAAGGACTACAAGGAGACGTAAGTGCTCAGCAACTACTGGGTTCTTCACAGTAAGAGCACATGTCACTGAGGGATAATCTCAAGCCTGAGGAGTTATTATGATCCTGCTTTGTGGGAAATGAGGAATAAAAACCAAAGTTATTTACTTACTTTGACAAAAATTAGTGCGGACTTGGTGTGCTGGCTTAATTAAAGAAAAAACTTCATTCTGTTTACAACTGTACATTCTTTAGTCAAAATTTTACTTTATTCTGGTGTTAAATTTTGATTTATTATAATAATGATTCTTGACTTTTGCAGCCCTATATTTTTATTTTCTCTGACTTTGTTTATTTTATGCACCAGAAAACTAGGCAAAATCCTTGATGTTAAAACTCTATGGGCTAAAAAAAAACATTTTTGACTCTTATTCTAACACTATGTAAGTGCCAGGCGACATGAGAAACATCAAACAAAAAAGTAACCAAAAAAAAGTCACCCTCACATTTCTCTTCTTTAGCATCCAGTCGCTCTTTCCTATCTTACAGTTTACCTCATCTTTCTCCCTAGCTTATTGAATATCATATCTTTCTCTCCCTCTCTCACCAACCTCCCCTTTCCTCCCAGTGACAGACGTCATGTAGAATGGGTGCGCTCCTATTTGTCAATCTGGACCGAGATGCAGTCGTTCATCAAACAGCACCACACTACAGGACTGGTGTGGAGCAAGAGTGTGAGTGCAACATGCATTTATTTAACATCTTATCATTTACACATTTACACCATCCTCCTGCAATGAGAGCATAAATGTCTCGAAAGTTTGCACTTTCAGAGATCATCAAGCTCCTCTTATTCTCTAATAGTTAACAATACACTTGCCCAAAAAAACAAATTACTCTGTAACAGCTTGTTTATTGTCTTAGCCATGTTTTCGTTTAGTTTCCATTCGCAGGCCTTGATATTTTTGTATCAGAGCTCAGATTAACTCCTACTTTTTGCATGCACTTCCATTTTTAGTTATGGAGCAGCTGGTTACATAAACCTCTGCAGAGGGCATGAATGAATGAATGAGTTTCTCCCCAGTGGCTGCACCCCGCTCCTCTTCTCCATAGAGCTTACAAAACCTCTGTCACTCTCACACACACTTCTGTTTATGGATGTGCGCTCCGGGACTTCTCGGCACTCACACTCACAAGATCCCAGAGATTATTATAACACACACTTGACCCCATCTCTGGTTAGCCAGGAGGGTTTCTCATCTATATTCACTGAATGAAAGTTGAATAAGGTTTCTTTGGGTTTTCCCCTCTAAGCAGTGATGTTTAGATGATTGTTTCCTAAAGGAATAATTTAACATTTTGTGAATTATGCATATAGATGTTTACGTTATTTTGGTCTTGCTATGAGTTAGATGAAAAGATCAATACCTGTTACATGGCTGGACTTTAATTAAAAAGATACAACTAGGACACGGTTAGCATAGCTTATCTTAGCATAAAGAACAGAAATAGGGGGAAACTATGGATGTATTAAGGAGGACTGGATGCAACAACATGTGAAGCGGGACTCTGTTCATTACTGTGAACGCTGCCTAGTGTCACATGAGTATCAGGTAAAATATGATGAAATATCAGGACCTTCCATAATAGGGGACCCTTTGAACAGTGCCTCCTAACCTGGGGTTTGGACACCCATTGAGAGAGCACAAGCGCTTTTGATAAGTTATCATCTCAGTGTTTTTATGAAAATCTCATTAAGTGCGATGTAAAACTGAAAAAATTATTGGTAAATAGGCATATTTATAAAATGTCAAACTGTTCCTTTAATGTCAAATGTTAAGGTTAAAACCTTAAGTGCGACTAATGCTCAACAACTGTTTTCTCCATTCAGAAACTTGAGAGCCTGCAGTGGCTGTGTGTGTCAGCTGTTGTTCCCGCTGTGAGACAACAGAGCTGAAGTGTGTGTGCGTACAAGGCCCAGAGTGTTGGTACTAACAGGTGGTCCTCAGGGTTTACTTGAATGGGGGTTTTCTTCACAGAAGAACCCCGACAAAGAGTCTGTGTACATGCACAGGCTGCACCGTAACCTAAACTCCAGGCTGCATGGCTGGTCCCCCTTCAACACAGCCATCATCTGCTGCTCAGACAGGGGTTTAGTGACACGCTTATGCTCTAACATGTACAAGCTGACATATGGAGGTGGCTTTACACACATACACACACACACACACACACACATTACCATTCGCATTAGTTCCTGTGCTTTAGATCTGGCTTTTGGTGAAAGGAATTTAAAAATCGCATCAGAGTATGATTGAACTAAAGATAAAGGGCAAATTGGTTTCGAAAATCGAAAATATTATTATTATTTAAAGCTGTATTTTAATTTTTTTTTATTTGTGTGAATGAGTTGTTAAGTATTTGTAAAAGCTGTGTACTATTGTAGGCAATTTGTAGAAGCTTAGTGATTATATACATTTTGAGGGAGAAAACTGAATTGCCTCCTCACCAAAAAGTAAAAAAAAAAAGTTTTAAATGGTAGTATTCATTATTGATTAATCCTGAGTATTATTTCTTATATTAATTGACTGTTTAGTATATTAATGTGGTCAAAAAACTAAAGATATTCAAACTATAGTCGCATAGCACAAAGAAAACCATCAAAACTTTATGTTTGCAACCAGAGCATATTTTTCAGTCTTACTTGAGACACTTTACTTTTTGGTAATTAATCTACAATTAAAATAGTTGTCAATTCAACTGACCAAATTTTCCTCAACTTATTGTAGAAAAAAGAGAAACGAACCCTAAAATCAAATGTTGCACATTTTCTCAACTTCAGACAAATATGTTTGTTGAAACCCATAAATGCACAAACACACAGGCAGGCATGGACACAAAGAAGCAGTCAGACACTTTTACAGGCATGCATGAACACACACACACACACACACACACACACACACACACACACACACACACACACACACACACACACACACACACACACACTCACGTACACTTACACACACATGCTGGTTCTAATCCAGTGGTATGCGCTGAGCTGGTTAGTGTAACAGGTCAACATTGTTCAGCAATGATACGCATGACACATGTGCCTCAGGTCAAAGGTCAAGTAGTCTCAGCTGTACATAGAAGCGTGTAAAATGACAGTTCAGCCTCTGTGATAGGTGTGTGTGCGTGTATCTGGCAGCTGTGCAAGGTCTTCAAACAGTGAGTGTGTGTGCAGTGTGTGTCTGCTTCTCCTCACTGTAATAGTTGATAGATTACTATGGACCTCTTCTGTACACATTTCACTGCAAGCTGCTACTCATCATTTTATTTCAGGGTAAACTGGAGATGACCAGAGCACTAATTACAGAACCTGAGAAACCTAATTACCAACTAATACTGTCCAGCCAAACATCATTCAAAACCACAGAGCTTTATTTAAAATCTAAGTGTAGATTTACAGAAGTTTCCAGTTTGACAGTATCCAAAATCGAAAAAGGATATCTTGTGTCCCTTAACCATATTGATGTAATATCAATGTATTTCCCAGCTCTCCATGTGAGAGACAGACAGAAAAAGTTAAGGTGCTTCTAAAGTAAAAACATTAAAGCTACTTAAAGTGAAACAAAATGGATCTAAGTGTCTGTTGGCACTGAAAAATAAAATGTAAATCCCAGCCTCTGATAATGAGAAAATCACATGAATTATAGCCACCAAGCTTTAAGATATTTCTTGTGTAATACTCCCCCTGCTGGAAATATTTGTTACTACAGCTTTCATTACACCTGGCACTGCTGTCCCTTTTCTCATAAGAGGATTCACAAGTCCAAAATGCAACGTAGCTATCTTTCTTCATCCTTTTAGGGCCCCATCGCTCCCTCTTCCCTCTTTGACCCCCCCACCGTCCCCAATGCTCCTTGTCCCCCTCCTCCTCCGCCTGGCCCTCCACCAGTCTTCACTGATGACGACTCCCAGCCTCAGGCCAGCAGTGCAGCCCAGCACTCAGCACTGTTTGCCCAGCTAAACAAGGGCATGGACATCACTAAAGGTGGGTGGGCTTATGATAGTCTAAAGTTCTTAGAACAAAGACGTTAAGATTTTTTGTGTTTTAAAAAACTAAATAAATGAAAATTTAACTGAACTGTTACATTTTTTTTCTTTTGCTTTTATAAAATAGTTTCAGAGTTTAATTGGCAGTTGAAGCTTTCATGCTGTTGGGAAAGTTCTGCAGGAAATTATTTATAAATTCTCTTTATATTTTCCGTCTGTAGGTCTGAAGCGTGTATCAGATGACCAGAAGACCCATAAGAACCCAAATCTGCGTTCACAAGCCACATCGACCAAGACAAAGTCCCCAGGCACTGCAAACACACCCAAAGCAGAAAAGACCGTACAGAAAAGACCCCCTCTGCTGGAGCTAGAGGGGAAGAAATGGAGGGTGGTGCGTGAAGTGTTTACTTTCTTTTAAAGGGATTAGTTCCAAAGCATGACACTGAAATTTTTACATCTGCTGTCAGCCAATGTCACGTATTTTTGATTAAATCTGTCCCCTTGTTGTTGTTGCAGGAGAACTTTGAGCAGAAACACGACTTGGTAATTGAGGAGACAGAGCTGAAACAAGTGGTCTACGTCTTCAGTTGCAGTAACTCCACGCTGCAGATAAAGGGCAAAATTAACTCCATAATCCTCGGTGAGCTGTCTGGAAACAGACCGACAAAATATTGCTGCTGTGGATAAAGTCATTATTTCTGATTAAACTTTTTATTTTTCTACATGAATTGACTCTCTGCAGACAACTGTAAGAAGCTGGGTTTGGTGTTCGAAAATGTCGTTGGGATTGTGGAGATCATCAACTGTAAGGCAATTCAGCTACAGGTAAAAAAAAAATGTGCACAGATTGGTTATATGTGGACTCTAAAAGACAAATGATAATGTATATTTTCAGTTGGAGTTAAGTTTTTCTGTTTTCCTGTGTTAAAACATCAGAGGAAATAATTAACGTTTGTTGCGTTTCAGTTTTAAAGTGTAAATTGTGCTGCATACCTGTTAGTTATTAAGTAAGGTATCTTTCTATAGGTGTTGGGAAGAGTTCCGACCATTTCCATCAACACGACAGAAGGCTGTCAGGTCTACCTGAGTAAGGACTCCCTCAGCTGTGACATCGTCAGTGCCAAGAGCTCTGAGATGAACATCCTGATACCACAGGGCGATGATGATTATGTGAGTGTTGGCCTCTCTGATGGCTTCTGAATGTTAATCTTAAGTTGTTTCCTGAATCTCTCACATATTTTAAAGTTTGTGTTTTAAAGTTATGCTCTTGGCTGTTCTACAGAGAGAGTTTCCTGTACCAGAGCAGTTTAAGACTGTTTGGGACGGCTCCAAACTGCTGACAGAGCCCACTGAGATCGCAGGCTGATGGATCTTTCATCGTCATCACCCCCCGCACACCACTCTTGATCACCAGCTTTTCATTTTTTAAAAAAAATATCTCTCCATCTCGTACTTTTTTGGGTTTCAGGGATATGAAAAGGATTACATGTGCAGACACTGAAACAGATTAGCGTTTGGTCTGCTCATTGCTGCTGTATTTATAACTTCATGATATCTGTCTTCACTTTGAAACAGATCCCCACAAAACAAGTGAATTTCTCAGGTTTAAGCCCCAGACCCAACATATTTACATTTTATTACATTTGTGTGCCATAGCAATAAAGGCATTTATGTAGGAGCATATAACCATAAAAATATAAGCAATCTTATAAGATCTTCTTGTCTCCCAAATTTCATAATCTTCAGAATATTTTCTGGATTACTATCATCATCAATGTACTTTATCTACATTATTTGTTGTCAATTGTTGTATGAGTCTCAGAGCACAATTTAGACCACAGCAGTAACATGTTACAAAAAAGGCTAAAGATAACAAAACATGCACATAAGATATACAGTAGCCAAGCTGACAAGAAATTTGGAGTTAAGTGTGTGACTATTTGGTATATATTTTCTATCCGATGAAACATCTCTTAGTTACCTGTTTAAATGTGTATTGTGCATGTTAGTCATATAGTAGGTTTCACTTAGTGAATATAGTCTGTGCAGCACCTCTTGCTATATTCTGCATTAATAATACTGTATGTGAAGTATAATCATTTAGCTTTGATGGGCATAAAAATCTCACAGATAGGAGACAATAGATCAACTTGATCAAAAACAGTTAAATACTTGGCTTCTTAACCCTCTGAATATCTAAAAATCAAGGTAGAGGTACTTCATTAATACACTTTAAAAAGCTAAAAGTATAAGTACCAGCTTCCTTCTGTCTATATTACTGCATACATCTTTCTATTTTGTAATAAGATGTAGCACAGGGCACCAGCACAAGGGAGAAGATTGTGTAGACCACTGATGCTTTTCAAAACTTTTAATTTACATGAAAACATCTTAATGTAATTGTGTACCATTTTTCAAATAAAATCAAAACCCTCAGTTCTTGCTTGTTGGTGTTATTGCAAAAGAGTTATACCTTGCAAGATATTTGAGTTTCACAGAGACAGATACAGAATGAAAATATGACTTTCCTCAATGAAAATAAAGATCTACAAATGAAATAAGGTGAGAATGCAGTCACAGGAAAAATACCAAGATATAGCTAAAATCACAGAGAGAAACAAGAGATTGAAGTTCAAATTAACTGAGTTCAGCTCTGTTAGCATGAACATCATTTAAAAGGTACACAAGGAGCCAGCATGATTATCAGCTACAACTGATGTTTTAACAACTTAAGACTTCTGCTTGTGAGTTTTCTGAAGCTTTTTTCAATGTTTAATAACCAGATTTCCCTGAGAGTCTTGAGTAAAGAGCATTTCATCTTCCTCATCCTCCTCCACGAGAGAGCTGTAAGCACTAGTTTTCAGTGCCGCGGTACTTATGTTACTCTGATCTTTGAGTGGACTCCTGGCTTGCAGACCTCTGTGCGCTATCACCCTGAAGCCTTCAGAGTCCTGGGTGAACAACATGGCTAGACTGTCCTCATCAGTCACTGTGCATGACGGCTGTGGTGCTAGTTTCTTTAGAGGAGAGCTACTTGGTTTTGTCCACTTAAACTCTGAGTCATGACTGTGTTTTTTATCAGCTTTCTTCCATGGGTCCACTGGAATATGTTTTCGAGGTGATGCAGTTTTTGGCTCTGTCCATTTACGATTTGAAACACGTTCAAAGTGAGAGTGTGATAGGTGCTTACTTGGGGAACACCTGCTGTTTTCTTTATCAACATCTACCTGAGAAAAGTGTGCGTGTTTATAAGGTTTTTGAGTTGAGGTTATTGCCTCTGCATCCATTCGAATACCAAAGGCCTCCTCACTTTGTAGACTGTTGAAGAAACTTGGATCAGAGTTGCTGAAGTTATTTGCTGTAGTGTTTTTCAGATTGGTCAGGTGAAATTCACTTTCAGAATACTGGCTATAAGCAAACAATGGGTCCTGACTCCATGCCAGGGGAAGAGGTTGACTGTCCTCTGGCAATGAAGAAGTTTCAGTGAGCCTTCTTTTACTCTGTGGTGGATTGATCTCCCAAACTTCCTTAAATTCACAAAATGTGTTTTGAGGAGGTGAATGGTTTGCTCTCTGCTCCTGCCACACTGCTCTTTTGGGCACATTTTCATTTTTCCACTCAGGATCTGTGCTAGGCTCCGATTTACTTTGGTCAAGATCCATTTCACGTCTTCTCTTTGTTCCAGATGCTCCTGATGTGGGTGCAGTTAAGACACATGTGGAGGAGGTAGTTAATGAGGAAGGCAGCACTGGATCCATTTTTGGAACGTCAGACGTGGACATCTTATTGAGAACTTTTGGCAGAAGGCATAAAAATCATTGTGTTAACACAAAAAGAAATGGGCGATGTCAAACTATACATTTAAGTAAGTAAACAATCTACTGCACTTTTATCAGCTTTCAACAATTTTTCTGAAGATGATAATAAGCCTATGAAAAGTGTCTTGACAACATGAGAGACTGAGCACAGACTTACCCCTGCGCTGAGGTGTGAAGAAGGTTGATATGGAGCTCTGTTTGGTCTTTGGCATTTCCAATTTGGTCTGAGTGAAGTTAAGTGCCACAGCCACATTGTACCCTCCACCTCCAGCAAAGGGATTCAGCAGTTTAGAAATGGGACGAGCAAGTCGTTTCTGAAACACGGAAGGATTCACATATACTATTAAGACACTAAATGCAATAACAGAGTTAGAGACTACAGATAAAATGATGTTACATACTGATAAACTGTATAAACTGTAAATGGATATGTGATTTTTAAGCATGTGCTGTGTACTGGTTTATACACTCATTCACTGCTTTATTTAAATGCAACAATTTAGCTATTTACTCAGAATTTGCTGATGTGTATATTTACCTGTTTAGCTTTTCCTTTCAGTTCCGCAGTATCCAGCCAAACACCGCATTCCTCTTGAATGGAGATCTTTCGAGCAGACTTGGAGGTCTTCATGGCTGAGAGTGAAGACAAGGTCTGAAATACATTGAAAAAAAATTCAGGGCTTTTCCCCCTTAAACTTTCTTAAAATACACATCACAAAATAAATCTTGACTGCAAGACTGGAGTAAGATATCAACTAGCCAACTCTGCTAACAGCTAATTCTAGGTTAGTTTTAATCATAGCATTATTTTTGGCTTGTCCTATAACGCAAATGAACGTATCATTTTTGAACTGACCTCTAAAAATTGCTCAGAAATGTTTCCACCTTTCCTTTGCGTTTGTTTAAACAAATCTAATTTAGTTAACTGTCTTCTCGTCCTCGTTACTGTCTGTTTGAGTCTGGCGCCTTGATGATGGGCTGCCACTGACGTTTGACTGTGTAAAAAACATGAAATGTTGTCGAGACTAAAAATTTGTTATTCACTGCAACAGATCCCTTAAGATAAAAAACATAATTAGAACAAAATATCTTGGGTGTGTCTAACATATAAGTGTCGATCCTAAAATGTATATATTTTTGGTGAGGCACACAGGACACCTAATATTTTGACGTCTGCTGGTCCTCGATGGAGGGTGTGTTTACATTGACGTCACAGCAGTTTGCCGAAAGGGTAAGCAAAGTGTCTTTTAATTTCGTCAATTAAACGATAGAAATGAAATAGCATACATTTTTAAAATGTCCTGCCTGTTACCTCAAATAACTGTCACCAAGAAAAAGCTAACATTGTACAAACTAGTACCCTTATGACCCAGATAGGATAAATCACTAAGGAAGTGCTTACGAGCTAGCATCGACAGCTAACTAGCTACTTCGCAAAACATATTGGAGGCTGATTAACGGCTTTCTTTAGCAGGGAATTTTTTTTCTAATTCACAGAGGGTCAACAAAAAGTTAATCGATTGGATGTTAATTCTCACGAAAACGGCGATTCTTAACTCAGCATGAAAGTATTGACAGCTTTTGTGCTTAACTACTGTGGCTAGTTTATTCTTATGAGTCCAGTGTCCTAAACAACGAGCAAAGTCTGCCTTTTTACAGATATGACACAAGATTACGGTGTATATTGGTTCAGTTTAGAGGATGACCAGATACAGTCTGATCCTCAAAATGGGTTTATTAAAACAATTGTGTTGACAGTTTTTGGAAATGTCCCCAAAAATTTTTTTATGAAACATAATTTACCGTTGATAAAAAAGCTGTGTTACTGTTGATCTGGTATTCTAGATATTTACAAACAGTTATAGATAAAAATATCTCTGTACATGTAATTTCGTTGGCCTCTTTGTTAAGCCAAAGTGACACTACCTTTCTAATGAATCACTTATGGCCTAAACTGCAGCCACACTCAACACAATTTGCTGTGCTAAGTTGCGCCTGTGTTATCATTACCTACACATGAATGTTTTACAGAATGATGTTATTTATGCTGCTTGACGAGGGTTTTTAAATGAAAGATTGTCCTAGTTGTCCTGCGTAGTAGAACTTTTTGACTGTTTTTTATTTATTTATTTCTTTTTAAGGAGGCTGCACCCATAAAACAAATATTACAAATGCCCAAAAACAGCTGCATATGTGAAATAAAATTATATAAATATACAGTAATAAAGACAGTGTTAGAAAAATACTATGAATAGCTTAATGTTACCTACACAAAATAATAAACATAATTTCAAAAATACCAAGAGTATCATGTAATCCACCTGTGGCATGGCTGCCACAAGTTCTAAAGTAATAATCATTCGTTTTTATTAACAGTGTTTCAATCTAAAATTGCTCTTTTTAGTTTGTGTTCACATGAAATGTCAAAAGCAAAGAGAAACTTTCTTAAATCCATTGTCAAATTCCTCAAGCACTGCTTTGTTTTTTAACCTCCACTGTCATATAAAGAGATCTCTCATATTTGAAACACATCTAATATCACTATTCCTTTTTAAGAAGTAAAAATATACTTTTCTTTTCCTCCAAAGAATAGAAGTGACTCTAATAAAAAAGTGTATATCATACTTTTTGAAAAGCTTTTAGGTTTGTCTCAGTTTGGCTTCATGTTTTTGGTTTCAATAACTAGTCAATCATCAGACAAATTGTATCGTAAATCTTTTTTTTTAGATCCAGTTCGGATACATCACCATCATGTTTCAAGGGATACCAGTTACAGGAGGTGTGGGAGGAGGTAAGACATTCAGATATATCTGGTGTTCAAGGTTTGCTGTCATTGTTCTTAAAACAGTAAATGTCACTCAAAGTTTTGTCTTTCCCACAGCTCCGGCCAACAAACCTGAGTTATATGAGGTAAACTTAACTGTGTTTTGTGTTTTTATTAAAGCTTGGTCAACAGGACTTCTAATCCTTATAAACCCCAAGAAAAAACACTTACACAATTACAACTATCTGATTGTCTTTTTTTCAAATTATCAACCAACATATCTACTTGGAAGAATTGTTTCCTTAACTTCCCCTTTTTGTGGCTGTCAGCTCTACACAAAAGGGCTCAATAAAACTTAATTAAATTAAATGGTAATATCAGAAAGATGTTAAATTCTGCTTGGTAGCTACAGCAACACATTTAACATAAGTCATTTCTTTTCAGGAGGTGAAATTATACAAAAATGCAAGAGAAAGAGAGAAGTAAGTGTCATATATAGTGTATAACCATTATTGAGCCTATCATAACACAGTAATCCAGGGGTTTATATTGTGTCCAGTGTTGTAACACCTCATTATTAACCCTGTGTCTGAAGGTATGATAACATGGCCGAGTTGTTTGCTGTTGTCAAGACGCTTCAGGCCCTGGAGAAGGCTTACATCAAGGACTGTGTCACACCTAATGAGTGAGTAATACTTGAGTTTATATTTTGTGTTAAAATATCAGATAAAAATTCTTTGTGTTCTGTATGTTTTATTAATTTGCTTGTATCTTTTTTGTTTATCCTAGGTACACCGCTTCCTGTTCCAGACTTTTGGTTCAGTATAAGGCTGCTTTTAAACAGGTGCAGAGCTCCGATGTTGGCTCCATCGATGATTTCTGCAGGAAGTACAGAGTGAGTTCTCTTTTGGAATGAAGATGATTTGACGACCTACTCTGGTTGTCAGTAGGGATGCATGTGAAGGAATTTTCTTAACCTGCTTACATCAGATGCAGGTAAAGTCACCAATAATTTTGGATTTTAATAACATACAGCTTTTGCCCATCTGAGAGTAAGAGAGACAATCCTTTAAGCAAAGTTGGATGTTTTTATTATTTCAAATCTTTGACCAAATTTATTGATGTCTCCATTTTTTTCTTCCTCTCACAAACTAGCAGAACATGTATTGCAAATGACTATTGTGGTCTTTTTTTCTCTGAAACTGTTAAAAAATGTCCACATTGGTGACAAAATGTGCGGCTGTCTAGTCTGCACTGCTCTACACAGGTGCAGCAATTTGATTTCACAAGCGCGATAAAAGAGTGCTACACTTGTTTTTCTTCTGTAACTTTTTCTGTTTGTTTATTGGTGGATCACAAACCAACTGTAAAGCTACATATCACCACCAACTGTCTCAGAGTGTGTTAATGCTGCATTTGGTATGTCAACAGTGATTTGGCCTCTTATAATAAGATCTGTAATCAGTAGCGATAAATAGGCATTAATATAAGTTTTACATTATCAGCATCAATAATAATCATGCATCCTTAATTGTCAAAATTGTCACAATGGACCGTGCAGGGATTCTTGGTAAGCATGTAACTCCTGTCTTTTTTTTCCTAGCTTGACTGCCCACTAGCCATGGAAAGGATTAAGGAGGATCGACCAATCACCATTAAAGATGACAAGGGCAACCAGAACCGCTGCATTGCAGATATAGTTTCTGTATGTCCTCTTTCCTCTCCACCACTTTGGACATGTGCCAGACCACAAACTGTTGCAGTAGTATTTCTTTTATTAAATGATTTAGTGTTCGGTTCCAGCACTAAGTGGCTGAAGTTGTTTCACTCAATTTGGCTCGCCCATCCTCCCATCAGTCACTGAAGAATGTGAATGTATGCTGCCTGCTATGTCCACTGCCAACTTTTATCTCAGCTCATAAAGTCTGACAAACCAATTTCATTCAGTGGACAGACAGTTTGATACAGGCTAAGTTTGTGCGTCCTGTTTGTGTTGCTAGTAAAAAAAGGTGCAAAATATGTTGAACTTTGCTCCATTGGTTGTGACTTTCTCTCACCATTTTCTCACGTTCTCACTTTCAGCTCTTCATTACTGTGATGGACAAGCTGAGACTGGAGATCAGGGCCATGGATGAGGTGAACAAAAAAGAAAAAGTATAAAAACCCTAATAATAAACAAACTTAAAACTTTTGCCTAACTGATCCTTTTCCATGGTTCCAGATCCAGCCAGACCTGAGAGAGCTGATGGAAACCATGAACAGAATGAGCAACATGCCTCCAGACTCAGAGGCGAAGGACAAAGTCAGCCTCTGGTAGGTAACACTGGACCACCCAGTTTACAATGTTCATATGGATAATCCTCAAGAAAGTCTAGCAGTCTGTTTCTTATGGTAAATGTGGTCTAACAAGTTAGACAAAAACTGGGTCCAGAATTGTAAATCTGTACATATCAGTGCTTTAACTTACACTTTATACAATCCTGCCAACCCATTTATTAACAAAGTTAAAAAAAGGCATTATATGCAGGAGTTATCAGTTACTGTTTGCGAACAAAACATTCAAACTTGGCCCCTCCTCCATGGCTCATCTAGACTGAGAGAGCAACAGTGGTCTAGTGAGAGAGTGAGTAAATGAAGAGAGGGAGTATGTAACTGAGAACCAGGCAGGTGATTAAAAAATGTTTGCAGTTTCTTTCTAAATTGCAAATAAACATTCAAACAAAATTTACCTTTTTCTCACCAGGCTGACCACCCTGAGCAGCATGTCAGCATCGGACGAGTTGGATGATAGTCAGGTGCGCCAGATGCTGTTTGACCTGGAGTCGGCCTACAATGCCTTCAACCGCTTCCTCCACTCCTCCTAGAGCATCTTTCCATCGTTGATCCCATCTAACTGAAATTCTGACTCTAATATCTCTTAAGTTAAAAAAACACTTTAATTTCCTCATGGCTGTTGGTAGAGGGGAATTTATGTCTGGATGGTTTTTCAGTCTCAAATTCTTCTAAGTCTCATTAGTCTTATTTGTCTTTTATTCATGTTCCGTACTACTCAGACTTCCCCGCCTTGTATATTCCAATGCGTCTGGTACATCATGCTGCCTGAAGTCCTGTCCATCAGGCTCCATTGGCCTCTTTTTTTAGCCAAACATGTGTGATAAATCCTAAACATTTGCTGTTGGTTCTGTTGTTGACAAAACTGTTTACTTCTAACTTTGTACTGAATATCAAAAAAGTCTAATTTTATACTTAAGTTTTGCAGAGCACCAACAAAAAAGCATGATACAATTAAATTTGTCAAAGACTGCACATTAAAAAAAGGTTGCAACAGCCAAAACCTTTGTATTCTTAAAAAAAGACTCAAATATATGAATATATTTTTCTTTTTGGTACCATAATTTGTTCCTCTACCTGTCACTTGGGGTCAGATTAGCAATTTTTTGGTTCTGTACATTGTTTTTCTATCTCGATAGTGTCTGCTATAGCATCCTACAATAGTTTTTGTTGATGAAATTAAAAAAAAAACATATTTATCGGAAAATAAAAGAAATTAAAACAATTGTTTGGATTTTAAGATGTTCAGGCTACACTTCAAATTGATTTGATTGAAAATATGGTAGAAGGATATTTGTGTATGTTTTCAAGCCCTGTTTTCTGTCATCATACTTAATGCATACTGTGTTTCCTTGAAAAAGTGGGGTTTGGCCACTTGAACTGGGCAAACGTAAAGTGGGCACAACCCCTCTTTATCACCCTCGCTTAATATGTTTCAACCCTTGAACAGCATTAGGGAGAACATATTTATGAAGTTTTATCATTGTAAATAATAGTTTTGATTTTTAAATAAGAGCATGTAACACCTTTTTCGAAATAAAGAAGAAAATCTACCTCCAATTTCATTAATGATCTGTGTGGATGAGATAAAAAAAAAACATATATTTTATTTTTGCTTATTCTTTTATTCCTGTTTTTTTCTACATTTCCGATAAATAAATTTAAAAAACGAAAATCAGAGTTTCTGATTTCGTTTTCTGCTAAAGCAAACTTACTTTTGTACTGCACTGAACATAGAGCTGATGATTGCGCCAGTCAGCTGTACTTTTTAAGGCGATTCATTTAGTTTTGTTTCTCTTTTTTGTGGGGGGGGGGGGGGGGGGGGGGGGGGGGGGGGGGGGGGGGGGGGGGGGGGGGGGGGGGGGGGGGGGGG
>JAQMCX010000019.1:3594801-3626992 GCA_029814765.1 Acanthurus leucopareius | reverse complement strand
CAGTTTTAAAATAGGCCATTCATTGAAGGTGCGCCTTATAATCCGATGCGCCTTATAGTGCGGAAAATACGGTAATTTCCGTAGAGGAAGAAACATGCTGGAATGTGTTCTAAATTAATTTTGCAGCTGTTCAGTTTAGTTTGTGAAAACCACTGAGCCATAACATTGTTCATGCTAATAGTTAGACCACTAGAGGAACAGCATGGGAAAAGTATGGCAGAGGTTACACACAGGCTGGAGTAGTTCCTGTATGTTTTTGGTGCCTTTGCGTAATGAGACTCTCTTTATCAACATTTGTGTTTTCATTTAGCTTCAACTTTATTATTATCCTAAAGGTAATGGGGTGTACAGACAGCTGTTAACACACAGCCAGGTCACAGGGACACACTGCTAACAATGCACTTTGTATCCTTATGTAACATATCCCTCTTTCACTCTTTATTTGCTGTCCTACATTCATGTGACCTTCAGTTGTGCCACTTTCCCCCTAATCAGATGTTGTCATACATACTGTGACCGTTATGTAACCTCTGTTGAAACTCTCCCTATTATTTGCACAATATTGAGACAAAATTGGCTTGTTTTGACGGGTCAAATAGAGTGTGTCTGTGTGTATGTGTGTGTGTGTGTGTGTGTGTGGTATCTGTTCCTAATGATCTTTATTTCGTGTGCAGGAGTTTGGAGATCATCCCAACATTGTCAAACTTCTAAATGTCATCAGAGCGCAGAACGATAAAGATATCTACCTCATCTTTGAATATATGGGTGAGTGTTGGAAGTTCTTTTGTGGTCATAGTGCTGCACACGAATCAAGAGGAAAGGCTACAGTGGTTCGAAGCAGTTTGACTTGGCACATTCTGTGTGTGTGTGTGAGAGTGTAGAAAGGCTTCTGCTTCCCTTGGCTGGCTGCATAGTCTTGCTGCTGAGTCCACAGATTGGCCTCTCCCTCTCTGCAGTCTAATCCATGACTGTAAACCAGCATCCCAGCACAGACCTATACTGCTCCTCTCTTGCATTTCATTTTTTTTGGATGCTGCTTGGTTGAAATCGTTATGTGTGATCACAGGGGAGCATGTGTTTGACACCTCAATGCCAAAACCCCAGTTAAGAATGATCTTGTGTATAACTGAGGATGATTTACAGTCCAGTCATCATTAGCTGTTACTGTAAAATGTACAGTATTATCATCAGTTTTTGCTTTCTGTTTTGTACCAGATACTGATCTGCATGCAGTGATAAAGAAAGGCACCCTTCTGAAGGACATCCACAAACGTTATGTGATGTACCAGCTCTTCAAAGCCATCAAATATTTGCATTCAGGAAATGTTATCCACAGGGACCAAAAGGTACGCCTGCCAGAGAATATTAAGCATCAACAAAACAGAACAAAGGGGTGACGACTTTTTCTTTTTACTTGCAAACAGAGATCATTTTAACATACTAATGTTCAGTAAAAGAAAACCAAACGACCGTGTTTATGTAATCACATTCAGTAACATTGCACAACTCTGTAGAAAATCTGATGTCACATCCAGACAATGGCCTCTGACCTCAAAAACTAGAATTTCCTTTCTCCTTTTCTCCTAATTATCTGCTATTTAAACTCTTTTCACTCCTTGTGTGATTTCTTTTTTTGTACCTCCTTCTACATAAGTGAAAATCAAACTACTATCATTCTTGTGAAGAATGTTTCTCTTGTCTGTGTTTTCCACAGCCGTCCAATGTACTGTTGGACACTGACTGCATCATCAAGCTGTGTGACTTCGGCTTGGCCAGATCACTCAACCAGATCCAAGAGGACAGTGGGAATCCAGCACTGACGGAGTATGTGGCGACGCGGTGGTACAGAGCTCCCGAGATCCTGCTGGGATCAACAAGGTATCAACTGCGATGAGCATCTGCTGTGGGTATACGTGCCACAGCCTCTGCTTGTGCTCTTTTTATTTTAACTCAAGGGGTAGAGGGCTTCTTTTGGAAGATTAGTTATGATACAAGAATGAAAACTGAGTAAATCTCATCCAAAGGTACACTAAAGGTGTGGATATGTGGAGCCTTGGATGTATCCTGGGAGAGATGCTGCTGGGAAAAGCCTTGTTCCCTGGGACCTCCACTATCAACCAAATAGAGAAGATCATGAGTGCCATAACACACCCAAGCCCAGAGGGTGACTACAGAACTCCAGATTGCATTCATTTAAATCCCAAACACAATATTGCTTTAAATTAACTGAATGCAACTTAACTTTCAGATATTCTCGCAATCAAGTCTGAACATGGATCCTCTGTCATCCAGAGAATGTTACTGAAGTAAGAGCTTTTGTTATTTATGCTATTCATGCTGTGAAAATCTACTGTGTGTGGTTAACAATGGAAAGCATTTTTCGTATATGTAGATCTTGTTATTAATTACAAACAATTCATCTGTTGCATTTCTCACAAGAATAAGTTCTTTATATGTGAAAACAGAGATTGCATAGTTAATGTTTGGCCTCTCTCTGACCTTTTCACTCCCGGCACAGAGGTTGTTAATGTAATTATGATAGCAAATTATTTTCCCCTTCACTGAGAAGATCGTTGTCAGAATTAACAGGCGGTGGTGGTGCTGATTGCTCAGGGAGCAGGAGCTGTGTTTATTGCACAGATGTAATGAAGAAAATTCATAACCCAAGCAAATACAACTTCAAAAGACACCTTGTTGAAAAGGGAGTGTTGGATATGTGTTGCAAAGAATAAGGAGATGTTCAGGAGAGCAAGGGGTGATTTGTCTGCTTGAATTAGGTTGCAGGCACTACTATTTTTCTTATCTTTGCACAGCACAGGGCAGTTTGTAGATGTTTGTTCACAGCAAATATCTGCCCATGCTATGAGAGGAACAGTATTGTTAGTTTAACAATTCTTAATCTTCCCATTTAAATATTGACAACTTAAATTAGCATCATATTTAATGTCAAATCTCCTGTCTATACTCCAGCAGCATTCCACTGACTAGCATCCTCCTTCTGACTTTTTTTCTTTCCTTTTAAAAGGAACTCCACCTGTCTTACTCATTTAAGTCTTTTTACTGGTCTTTAGAAGAACTACTGCATATGTGAACCCTTTTTTGGCTCTAGATCGAGCTGTGCTCAGTCTAATAAATGTAATGTCACTAGAGTCAACATGGGCCTACAAATATGAAGATTAAATAAATCTTAAGGTGTGGAGTTTAAAAGTCAGCGCACCAGATATCTGTTACTTAGTCCTCAACTCTGTTTAAGGCTAGCTGCTTTAGGCTACATTAGGCTTTCGTAATACACAGAATCTCTGACTAAACTGTCTGTGACTGAGTTGCAGTGTGAGAAATGCTGGTACATGTTTTTGACAAAAGAAGACAAATGCATTGAATAAAAAGGAAATTCAAAACTGTAATAGGAATGTGCTGCTATATTACTGGAGTACTCTATGAAGTATCACTCTTCCCTCTCTCAACAGACCACAGGTGCCTTTGGAAGATCTTGTCCAGCCGTCTGTGCCTCCTGATGCTCTGGACCTGTTGAGAGGTTTGCTAGTTTTCAACCCAGACAAAAGGTTGACTGCTGAGCAAGCCCTCCAACACCCATATGTCGCCAGGTATTAAAGATCAAGACATCAGATTGAGTCATGGATCAGTAGCTGTGGTCTTTTTATCCTTAAAGAAAGAGATGCTTTCTTTATTCTCAGCTCTTTTGTTTGTTAGTTGATTAGGTTAGAATCAGTCATTTCTTTTGTATGCTTTGCTGCATGTAGCACATCAAGATTAGAGAGATCAATATTTATATAATTATATCACTGTTAATGCATTTAAGTGCTACCATTCATCCATCACTGTGTTATCTGTCCTTGGAGGTTTCATAATCCAGCCAAGGAGCCAGCTCTCAACTATGATGTGGTGCTGTCAGTGGACGATGATGTACAATTATCTGTGGTTCAGTACCGCAACAAACTCTATGAGGTACAAAATGGGTCAAAATGATATTTTAGGGGAATCTAAATCTGGCACACTGATTAAACCAAATTTTCCTTTTCTTTATCTGCAGATGATGGTGGAGAAAAGGACTAATCAGCCAAAGAATGGAGGCTGTGTCAGCAGCAAGGAGAAGCCAAGTGCAAAGGACAAAGCGGAGAAAGGCCCCGTGGCAGCGAATGGCAATGAGGATGATGGCTGTGAGGGGAAAACACTGCATGAAAAGAATGATGAGACAAACCACGTGCCTTCACACACAGTTGTTACCAAACCTGGGCCTGTGAATGTCTCAGCCATACCTGCTGTGGAGAAGTCGAGTCCATTAGCTAGCCCTTGTCTGGGAAAGCTAACATATAACCCCATCACACATGCACCAAGTATGTGTGACTCTTTCTGTACAGGTTCTGTGCAGGGCTGAGTTTCAAATCTCAAAACTTTTTTTGGTTCTGACCAAAATATATTTATGGTTTAAATATGCCTTAATGTGATAGCTCCTTTTTCCAAAGGCAGTTTGTGTCTCTTAATCTTAGACTGCATTTTAGTGAGGAAAAAGTTCTGAGGGGTTGCCTGTGTTTTTGTACAACAACCTTTTTTGGTCAAATAAAATATGGGCTTTGGTGTAAAGCATTCTTATAATAACAAAGCGAACTATCATAGAACGTTTTCCTTTGCTGTCAGTAAAAAAACTTAGGTATCGTAAAAATAGTAATATCAAAAACAAAACAAAAAAAACCCAAATCCCATGCCTTTACAGTGAAATCTTAACAGTCAATACACCTGAATATATTTTTCATGAATCTCCCAAACATACAGTGCATGTATGCACATTCCCTCAGGCAGAGGATACAAACTTTTCTCTTCTGCATTCAGATGGTTTTGTTCGGAGTCCAACTGGTCCTCCTCATTACTACCACTCCACTGCGGCCAGCAGAAGACCAGCGGAACAGCCCAGTAATGGAAATACAACAACAGTACCAACAGAGGGCACCACCGCTAACGTAGTAAGCAACAGACCTTAGTCCACTTAACGTTCAGTTTTTCTCTCTCTTGCTGTGATGTCATATCTTGTACTTGTATATTTACATCCTAACTCTTTATTTTTGGCTATCTGCATTTACCTCTACTCAAGTTATTTACGTGGCACACCCAGTATTTTAGTCACGTGTCTTATTCCTACTCTCACTAGTCCATGGACCAGATTCTTCAGCGTGGTCTCTCAGCCCCTGCGACCCACAACCGTTCTTTCTCCTTGACCTTAAACCAAACCCAGAATAACCCATTGGTTCGCAAAGATGAGCCTTCCCTTTCCTCAGGGCTGTGTGTCACATCTGCATGTCTGGTCAGTCCACTGCAACTCAGGACATACTTGATCTAAACATGGCGGTTATGACATGTCTAACTTTCTTTTTCTTTCCATGCAGAACCAGCGTTCAAATTCCCAGGTTCGTGATGCTCGGCCACCACCACCACCACGGTTTAGCAAGAAAGTATTTCAGAGTAATTGTAATGTTGCAGCTGCGGGCGACCCTCGAGCCAAACTGGGCAGCTATTCCCAGGCCTACGGTACCATCAATAAGACAGACCTGGACAATCTGCTCCGAAGCCGCCCTTATAACCAGTAACTGCTGTCAAATGAGTGGTTACATAAGGGCAGAGTGGCATGTGTGTTTGAACATACAGCAAAGTTTGCCTTGTACGAGGATGCTGGGCATGTGGCAAACTGAGAGAGAAACTGTAAATAAAAGAAAATGTTTGGTCAAATGCCTCTTGTAAACTGTATAGATTGTACCCATTGTCTGTGACAATTAATGCATATTTGTAAAAATTCTGTATGACTTCATATCACATTTATCAAATTCTTCATGCAGGTCATAAAAATATGTACATGTTTGTCGTGTCTTCAGCAAGTTTAACTTAACAGCATTACTCAAAATGCTGGACTGCCTACCAGTAAAAGACAGCAGTTGCCTAAGGGCCCTGAAAACCCTGGTTAAGTGCATCAGTAGGTTTTAGATAATATGCAAATTTCTTTGGGAATTTATATCACTGAAGCACATTATCAGCTGAAATGATTAGTTGTCTGTGTGTCAACTGTCATATGCTAAATATTCCTCCCAATGGCACTTGAGTTTTTGAATTCTCACTTCCAGGGTCTGTAGGGGCCTGCATATATATATGTATATATATATACATTTTGCCAGCCAGGATTCCTCATATTGATTTGTGCAGCTAATTTTTAGGCTTAGTAGATATGTACATTGAGTCATCATGTCATAAATATGCAAATTTGTGTCAATTTATATGTGACAAGAATTTATTTTTCATAAAGATACAGCAGCAATAAAGCCACCTGTTCCACTGATGTGTTCAGAAAGAGAAAGATTAGTGTTTCTTGAACCCAGTTGTTATGTTTAAGAACTCAGAAATAAGGAAGAGAGCACTGAGAAGATTCTGCTATTTATGAAGGGTCACAAGTCCAAGTCACAGGACTAGAAACCACTGGTTCAGTCTTACGTGATGCATTTAATTTTTACAAGATTATCGTGGTTTTTCTACGTGACAGTATATTCTAAAAGGTAACAACTGTAAGATAAGTTGTGGGGATAATGTTGTGGAGTAAGCAGTACAATATCTTCCTTTGAAATATGAGAGGAGGTATAAAGTTTGTACCTAAAACTGCACTGAAGTTCAGTTCTTGTGTTATGCATCACAGCAGAACTCTCCAGAACTGTCGAGGTATTTCGATGGCAGTGTTTAATCTTCAAAGTTACAGTAGACGGTCTAACTGTTATGCCAACGACGTTACAGAAAAAACACTGCGTCATTATGAGTTGCGTCGTTTTGTGCATCAACCGGAGATTCCCACACAGCACGTGACGGCGTAGTGTGGTGTCGTCAGCAGTCTCGACCCAGTTGTTCAGTCCGAGTCCGGAGGAGGAGGAGGGAGAGTCGGCATCTACTCTGACATAAACGCGTATAAGGTGAGGTTTTTCCACATTTTTGAGGTTATATTAGGCGTGTGTCCGTCTGTATTTAATTACTATAATTTAATTCTTTCCATTAAATATGTTTTTTTGTGCGGCTAGCGAGCGCGGCTCTGGCTAACGGTGGTCGCGGTCAGCACCCTGCCCCTCGCCAACTGTCGCTTAACGTCAGCTCTCAGCAAAGATAAAAAAGCAGTTCGTTACCAAAACAGATGGCTTTTAAGAAAAACGAATGTATCGAGACACGGTTACGTGAAACTACAAAGAAAATAAACATGGCTTTGTTAGGAGCTGACAGCTCAGTACTGTAAACGTGGGGGCGCGTCGAGTGGTCGTCGTTCATAAACAAATAACTTATTTAACGGATTCGTCATGGCGAGCAGGTGTACCGGGTTGCTGTCGCTTTATCGCTGACTGTTAATCCATATTTTTCCTCAGAGATGATCTTGCTACCTTAGGGCTTATATGTGTGATTTTTAAAGTAACAGATGATCGCAGTGTCGCATTATCTGCGCTGCTGAGGCCTAGATGGAGGCTCGCTGCTGCTGCAGGTGCACCATGAAAAACGAGGTTCCCTGTTTGAGTCAGATTCATGTTTCTGTTTTGGTTTCTAGCTGTGCATCGGCTCGAAACAGATATCGCGTCATCCATTTTGAAACAGATTGCTGTTTTAATGTTGTCTCCTCTGCATCTTAAAGTGTTGTAAGTCACCGCACATCACATATAATTTATATATGTGCTGCTTTTCATTTATAAATGATTCATTTATTGCCATATGACCCAGCAGATAGGCAGCATCATATGATTTTGGTGTTTCAAGAGCTGAAACGATTAGTCGATGAATCAATTAGTCAATGGGGAACTGTTTTGATAAGGTTTATCTGTTGATATCTAGTTTTCAAGACCTTTAAAATAGACATTCAAAGACCTTGCTGTGATGGTCAGTTTTTAAAATTTCCTGATATTTATCAAACAAACTATTACTTTAATAATAAAGACAAATAATTAACTTGAAATAAAAATATTCAGACCTGCAGCCCCAAAATATTATGTAGATTTTACAGACAACCAACAGGGAAACTTTTCATTGACAAAAGAACCACAACTGTCTTTTTTCTTTGGTTAAAACAATAAATTACAATAATTCATTTGGATCAATTAAGTAAACTCAGCTGTGAACGGTTCCTCATATCCTGTTTTATTTGTATGTTTTGTTGCTATCTCAGCACAAGGCCTTCTCCATGAATAATCCATTCACCTCCAAGTATACACAGTCTCCATTTACCAAAAACAGTCTTTTACTGTCCAGACTCTATCATGTCTTCAGTCTCAAAGCTCTTATAAATGTATTTCATCATTATTTTTAGAATTTTCAGTGTTATTGGTTCAAGTTTTCTTACAGTTGTGCTGTCCTGTGTTGACCGAAGCCAGAGACATTCACCTGAGCATGACATTCATCAGCTCAGACAAACAGCCTCTCTGTTCCTCTCTGACATCTTGCAGGATAAGCATAATGTCATGCAAAGCAAATTAGTTTTCTCCTCTTGTAACAATGTTTTAAGTTGACTTCATGTACTTAACTGTTTGCAGTTTTCCTGAATTGTTCAGAGCTTGGTTTTGAATGAACGTTTTTCAGTAATATAATAGGTTGCAGTGCAACTATTGGTTGTGGCTAATCATTTCATTGAAGAACAAGGTGAGGAGAATCCTAACAAAGGAGACTACTGGATATTTCTGTTGTTATGACACCATCTGGTTGTGAAACAGACTTCATGGATTACTGATGCAGCTATGGAAACTACTGCCTCATTTCACAAAGAGCTTTTATGCCCCTATTTTTTGTTTTTTGGTTAATGGATTATTGGCAGGGTGGGATATTTAGCATTTTGGATGAGTCTGTTTTACCTACACTTAAGTTCTGTTTGTAGAGGTTTAGATTTTAAAAGGATCAGTGAGTTTATATTGACCAGAGCAATGAATCTATCATTTCCAACACCGCCTTCTGAATTTGGCAACTGCTTACACCATTGTAAGTAGATAATAGTCAATTTCAGCTCTGAACTGGTGATGAAATAGCTGTGCTTTGTTGAAGCTATGGCTATGCCAAAGCAGTGTTTTGATTCCACAAAAAAATTCTTGTCACAAAAATACTTACACTTATATTTCATTTATATTTTGTTATTACATTATGCTTCCTAATTTTGTTACAACAACAAAATGTTCTACTTATAGTTATGTATGATGTTTTGGCAGGGTAAGTTGAAAAAACTGTTACAATGAGATAAGCTGGTATTAAAACTATAACCTTAATGCAGTTATGATGAAGAGACAGCTTAAGAAAACACACAAAAAATTAAGTTATTACAAAAATGTATGGTTTTGTTTTCTGTCAGTCAATCATTCTATTTTAAAAAGAAATCTCTTTTTTATCGTGGTAACAGTATGTTGTTAAAGTGCAGCATCCTGTCACTAGAAAAGGAGTCTGCAGGTTTGACATGTCCAGAGATGCTGCTGACACAGTGACAATATTTGGCAGACTGCTGCATCGGCTTGCAGACAGACTGAGTGTTATGCAGTGTTGGAATTATCTATTACTTGTGAAAATTTCACAGTAGGACACAAAATGTTATCATTGTGCACTAAGTGCTTAAAGGAATATAATTAGAATACAGCTGGTTTGAGGAGTGTGCAGCGACCATAGGAACTTCGCCTCCACTGGTTGCAACACTGCACTACCACACAGTTAGTTAATCAGCCTGTGACACAGCATTTTATTTTTCATATTAGAAGTGAAATCTTGGGTGTTGTTTTGTAGCTTTTAGAAAGTATTGTTTAAGATTCAAAATTACAGATCCCACAAAAGTTAGGATATAAAACATAGATGAATAAAAGTAATTATATGCAAACTATCTGCAAATGAACCAGCAACGGTTTTGTGAAGGATTTCTGAACACCAGTAGTAATGTCCTTTACACAGTCATATGTTTCACAAAGTCATGACCTCAGTCCATCCTTGCTTGTGAATGACTGAGCCAGAGGATCCCCCTTTCATACCCAGTCATGATACTGTTACCAGTAATCCTATTTACCTGGAAAAGATAAAAACAGGTGTTTTTTTGTTTTTTGTTGGGTTATTTTTTCAGCATTCCAAAACTTTCCTAATCCTATTGCCTCATATTCAAAATAAGCTTATAATTATAAAGATCAATGACATTTATGAGGTACAGCATTAACTATGTTGTCTTACCATTAAAAAAGCTATTTATCACATCGTTTTATATTTTACACATTGTTCCAAATTTCTTGGAGTCTGTGTTTTATGGCTAATCTTTAAATTAGTTGTGTTTTAATTTTTACTCTAAGTCATCCTTCTTTAAAGATTACAGCTTTAACTTTTAATTTGTGTTGGTGTTGCATTTTAAAAATGCTGAGATCTAAACAGGCCTACTGCATTGTGTGACTGCAACTGTTTGGTCACTGTGTTGCTCAGGCATGCACATAGCATGTTTTATAGGAGTTTGTCGAGGTATTGTGCTAGCCAAATTGTCAGCTTGGACTAGTCCACTGAATCCTCCTGTTTAACCTAATTCCCTGAGTGATAGCTATCAGCAGACGCCACAGATAGTGGCACTGTCTTTATCCTCACCGCGGACCGTCTCTCCAAAGAGGATTTGAAATCTCCCACATAATGCTTGTAAAGCTGTTAAAAGAGTGCCTCAAGCTGACTCACCAATCACAAATGAAAAACAAAACAAGGTTTTGACTGTATTTAATTTCACTACTCTCCAGGAACTAAATTGAAACTATTGTGGTTGCTGAACTGAGAGTAGGCTTGAGAGTAGCTGGCAGAGAGGCTGGTGACATAAAGATCCTTTATTAAGGAGTCTTAACTCTTTTTCTTTAAAAAACTGTGTTTATTTTCTTTGTCTAAGACCAGGGTTATATTTCACTTATTAAATCAAGTGCTTTTTTCGCAGTTAAAATGTCATTTATTGGTTTCCAAAGATTCATACTGTATGTCTGTTTTTGAAAAAAAAATTTCAACTGACCAAGCTGCTTTAGCTTCAGGCACATTTTTTACCTCAGTGACCTGTTCGCTTGACTGCATGGTGTGATTCCATGGATTTAATCCATTATTTACACAAAGCTACATGATTATTTATTTCTAACAGTACCTGTCAAAAGTGTGGACACAGTTTCATTCAAATAAACAGGATGATATGCTGAAATTTGACTGGTACTGTTGATCATTTTAAATCATTTCTATGTTACATCCTTAGTCTACAACCATAACATGGACGGAAAAGATTTTCCGGATTTATTGCCTCAAATGTTTTGCATGGACATTTGACAGGGACAGTATCACATGCTTCGACCATGAGTCACATGATAAGTTGAAGACTCTTGATTTATTCAGTTACAGCTCTGGTTTAGTTTAGTTTAGAAATGTCTTTGGTGACACAAGAAAAATAAAACAGTTGTTGTGTTTCAGATTTGTTGAGTAGGGTGTTTGTCAGATCAGATGAAGATAATAATTCTTTAAGGTTGATCAATAGTGACCAAAGTGCAAACCTTTTTTCTTACTGATAAATAAAATACTCAGTGTTCTTTATGCCCCCCCTTACACAACCATTGTTGTCCAGAAAGCCGGGAGGGATTTGGCTCCTCAGATAACGATAGTAATCTGATATGATCTTAATGGAGAGTGTCAGTACGAAACAGATCCAGTGCTTGTCATGTTTGTCTGCAGTCTCTCACTGCTCTGTCCTAGTGATGGACAGACGGAAATCATGAGGACACACACAGGATTCTGGATTTGTTTGCCAGGGCGAAATAGAGCAGCGTTGCATAACACTTACTGTTAATTCAGTGTGGCCTGGAAAGAGGGGTGGAGATGGATGAAGGGAGCATGAGAAACAGTAAGCACGATTCTTAGCTATCTAATCTGCCAGTCAATGAAAATGATTTCACTCGGATGCATTTCGTTGCTTTTTGGTGGTTTTAAAAAAATAGCATAAGGTTCTAGGCATTTGTTGCTTATCTTTGCATATGTATGCACAGTATACACAGCTGTCCTGGATACATTAGCTGAAGTTTTAACAGCACGGACCAATGCACCACTGTGAAGTCAGTCTCTTCCTTGAAGTCAGCAATTAGGGCAATTGCTTTTGGCTCCCATCCTGCTCAGCAGAAATTTTCCTCTGAGGACATCAGGCTCATATATGAAATCCGTGCAGCACATTTAAAATCACTAATCAACCTTGTAAATGTGACCTCACTTAGTCTCAGATTTCTGCCTCCTAGTGCAGCTTTGTGTCATGTGTGCAGACGCTCCATTAGCATTACAGGTTGCAATGTAAATGGCACAGAAACCTGTTGAACAGGGTTGTACAGAAAGGCACTGGTTGGGATGGGGTCATTGCAGTAATGGTCGAATTGGCAGGTCTCTTCCCTCAAATAAAATATATTAACAATGCATTTAGTTACCAAGGCACCACCTGTGTCCTTGGTAACACTGTCAGTGCTTAGGTCAACAGTGTTTGCAGTCTCCTCATTTCTCTCACATCATTTACTTCTGCTTTACATTACCTGCAGGTTATAAAATCCACAAAGCCATAAAATGCAAATTACAGTATTGTGTGGATAAGAAATTTAAATTTGGTTTCTTGTTTTAAGTTTCCATGAAGATTGAAGTAAATTGATATGAATCCCATATTATCACTGCAGTGGAAGGTTAACAGTAGACTTTGTTATCTGACAAGTTGCATAAATCCACAGCTCAGGAGAAATTTCACTTCTGCCACCAAAGTCCTCCACTGCCATCACCACCCCCTATGAAGACTGAAACAGTTAAAAAATAATAAAACTTAAGTTAATTACAAGAATTATTATTGAAATAATTTTTGATAATTAAAATAGTACGTAATTAAATCTAAAAATGACATTAATTTAAGTCAAACTAGTTACATTATTTATAATAGATGAAAGCTTGTTGGCCCAGTTATCTGTAGTTTCAGTGGCTTTTTTCCAGGCTCTCGATTGGCCAGTATGGCTTTTGGATTTAGTGCTGTATCATCACCTGCTGGTTTGGCATGCTCTGAATGGCACCTTAAAAGTGCTTTTGCATTTTCATTGGGGCGCCCTAAGATTTTTTAAGGAGGGGGAAAAAACTGTTTCAAAGTATGTGTCTACTAAGTGCAATAGTGCCTTTTTTCTCCCAAAGGCCTTTTAGGCTTTGGTTGATTTAGCACCATGAATGTACTTTTTAAGCTTCTTTGACAATTGAGATGTTTGATCTGTTATAGAGTGAGTAAAAGGCACATTTTAACAGAATCAAATTTAATCTGAAAAAGGAAGGTAAAACTGTTTAAAGTATTGATATAGCCGTAATTTAATTTGTGAAACAGAATGTCAAAGTGCTTCAGCTTAGCTCCATATCTATCCTCATATCTATCTCCATAGATAAAGAAATTGTTAATGCATGTTAATGGTGTGAATATAAGATTTAACTGTTACCTTTCCTGTTATAAGTATATTTGTGCTAGGTAAAGATGTTTTAGCAAACTCATACTCATTCTACTCTTCTTTTTTCTTGTAGATTGTTCTTGAAGCAGAGTGAGCTTCCCCCACAACATGTCACAGGACAAGAGTGGATACCCTGTTATGGGTGAGACCAACCCACTTCATAACAATGTCTATGGACCCCCTCAGCCAGGTTTTGGTGTGGCTCCTCCCATCTACAGTCAAGCCCCAGGTGGACCGTACCCACCAGCAGCTGGCTACGGACAGCCGGGCTTCCCCCAAGCGGGCCCCGGGTTTGCCCCTGGTCCCTACCCTCAGATGCCTTACCCTCAGATGCCCTACCCACAGGGACCCTACCCCCAGGGGCCTTATCAGCAAGGAATTGCACAGCCAGGCTTTCCAGGTGACCCGACAGGTGAGTGCCTTTACTAAAGATTTAAGGCATTTTATGAATAAACTTTTCTCTCTCCAGATCACATTATTCTACCTCAATAAAGGCAAAAAAAATCATGTTATTTGACTCTGCTTATTGACCATTGTCACTCATGTTGACAAAAACTAGTATACTCAGCTCAAGTCCTGATTAGCCAATGTCATCTCATTTATAACCTTCAATAAACTGTTTTTCTTTGTCCCATGATGCTGTCTTTATTTGTGAGTTTTCTAAAGTTACATAAAAAAAAAACATTGCTGACTCAACTCTTGTCTTGACTCAACACAAATAACATTGCAATCAGTTAGAGGATCAGTACTGCAATCAGAGAGTGCTGAACACACCGCAGACATGTGGACCACTTTAGGCTAGTTTTTTCCCACTTGCTTTGTGAAACCTTAATCTTTGTCCTATCATTGTTTTCATCAGGACCTGCTGGCAGCCCTGGTTATCATGGTGATGGGCCTCCATCTTATTATGACAATGAGGAGTTCACCAACTCAGGCTTTGAGGACAAGACCATCCGACAAGCCTTCATCAGAAAAGTGGGTCATTTACAGTGTCAGATTAAAGGGGATCTGTTATACTATATTTTAAGGGACTCCACCAAAGTAGCTTTGTATGATTCACAGTTAAAAAAAATCCTCAATTATTTCATACCAGCACTTAATGTAACTGCTCTTTGAATCTTCTGTCTGAAATAAGCCATTCTAGTTTCTGTCAGTTTAAGGTTTCCCTTTCAAAAAAAATTTTTTTGGGACCGCTTATGCTGTTAAGTCTGGGTTCTGCTAGCTAGCCAGCTCAGTCAGCCATTCACTTAGTATCCTTTTCCTATCACCCAGGCCTGAAAGCCTTGTGCCTGTCCAGAGGCCCTATACTAGGAGCTGCTGCTGACATTATGTGCCTAACAATATAGCATTGCACCATATTTATTTTACGAGCATAACCCATTTAAATGTGTCTGATTTAAAAATCAATAAATGTAATATAAACTCATTTAAAACACCACCTACATTTTTTTTCCTCCTCACTTAAGACCTGCTTCATTCTTATTTCCTTCCAGGTCTTCATGGTTCTCACAGTGCAGCTCCTGGTCACATTCTCCTTTGTTGCTGTCTTCACTTTTGTCAGCGATGCCAAGGAATTTGTGCAAGATAATCCATGGACATATTATGTGTCCTATGTGGTCTTCTTTGTGGCTTTAATTGTCCTGAGCTGCTGTGGAGACTTCCGTCGCAAGCACCCCTGGAACTTGGTTGCACTGGTAAGAGCATGATCTAATACCACATACACACACAAGTACGGACAGTAATTATGATTTTTGCCATAACCAGACTTCCCTAATTCCAACTACATTAAGTTTTCAGTTCACAATTAATGAAACTATCTATAAGTGGGGTTGATGTCTCTAGAAAGTGAAAGAAAGGATGAGGAGAAAGGGGAGAGGAGACAGAAGTGAAAGAGAAACTGAAAATGCAGCTGTGAAAACAGAAACCTAAAGAAATTGAAGAAGGCCCAAATGATTGAAATGTACAATACGGAATGCTTTCACATTCAGATGTCTGAAATTACTATACTTATATAATATTTATGTGTTTGAGATCTGTTCTTATATTATTTCAAATGTTTCCAACAATTTTTTTATACTCAGAAAAAAAAAAAAAAAATTTAGCATAATCATGTGTTTCATTTTGTCACCTATTGCTAGCCTCTAGGGTAACAACATTCAGAGAGTGAGGAAGGAAGCTGGCAAACATGACTAGAAGTGAATGTATTGTGAATAAAAGAAGTTACCTTCTCTGCGATCATTTCTGGCTTATTCATGTTCGATAGTTTACCATTTGCAATACTGACTATTTAAAAATGAAACAAGCAAGTCTAATAACCTAATACCTCCTCATATCATTAAACTATGTGGTGTGTTTTTTTATTGTTTTGCTCTGAGTTTGTCACATTTCTTCTTTTGTCTTCTCTAAATCTTAAAGCACAACATGTAGTTTCTACGGCTAGATCTGTAGAAACGTACGACAAGAACAACATATAGGCCATAAATTCAGTAAAGGCAGAAAAGGTTTTGTACTTCATTTAATTTACTTAAACTTAATTTAACTGTTATGTCTGTTACTGTGTACGTATATTGAGAGGAATGGAAAGACTGTAGTCAGAGTCCTTGCATGTGACTGTATTTGAGACTTTACAGCTTGTATAAATCTAAGATTTTATGATATGCTCTGTATTGAATTTCACACTTCTTGTTGGGGTGTTAGGGCTCATCCTCTCAAAAGAGTTCTATAACATTATTTCCTCAATCTGCTACATGTGTGTTAATGTGGCTTCTGTTGTCTTTATTTCAGTCCATCCTGACCCTAAGCCTCTCCTACATGGTAGGGATGATCGCCAGCTTCAATAACACAGAGACTGTCATCATTGCTGTGGGAATCACTGCTGTGGTCTGCTTCACTGTCGTCCTCTTCTCACTACAGGTCAGCATGCACAAATAACTAATATAACTGTTCTATATTGATATAATCAGTGATTAAGACTAACCTCTTTGTAATGTTTAAAGCTGCTGGTGTTATTTTTCTTGTATTCTGGGTTCCCAGCAGTTTTCACTTTGTTAAATTGACAAACTAAGAAAGACCTAGCTAGCTAATGAATGTATATATATTTGGCAAAGTTTGAGCTGAATCAAGCCTTTTAACATCAAGTTTTCAAATCACAAATTTTCTGTCTTGTGTCTACATTTGGATTAGATTGCCATTCATTCTTAAAGTGGTTGGTCTTATGTCTTATCACAGGCTAAATTTTACAACCTCTTGCCTTTTCTTCTCTTCATCACAGAGCAAGTATGACTTCACTTCCTGTCGGGGCGTACTCTTTGTGTGCCTGATTGTGCTGTTGCTCTTCTGCTTCCTCTGCATCTTCATCCGCAACAAGATTTTGCACATCGTCTACGCCTCACTTGGAGCCCTGCTCTTCACCTGCGTGAGTTTTACACTCATACTGTGTTCTTGAGAAATGGCAGACCTTTTCTCAATAATGATTTAGTTGTTGTTGCTTGTGTTCAGATTGTCGGTTAAGTTGAGTATTTCAGATGTAGTGCAGCATTAGTGTTTACTTGGATGTCAGTACTTTTGCAAGGTCAGTTCATTTAATCAAAATTCTAATCTGTAAGTTAATTATCCAGTTGGATAATTTTGTGTTAGTAGGGTAATGGTGTCCAGTCATCTGGACACAGTCACTAAACAGTCATCACCATTGGTACACAGGCAGTTTTCCATCTTCCAATGAACTTCACTCTGCTCAATAAGGGATAATTACATCTGCAGAATGTTAAAGAGTAAAGCACAAACTGGGTAGGAAAATGATTTGTGGTTAGAAAGAAAAAAGTCAGACACTACTTTGTAGTTACAAACTAAAAATATGTCCATGCACCATGAAAGCCAGCCATAACCAAGAGGTACGTTAAAAACTATTTATTTTTTATTATGTAGAGGGTACATAAAGGGTTTTGGGACAAGGAAGACATCTCTACGAAGAGTAGAGTTCAGTCAGATTAGTAACAGAACAAATGGCACTATTTACCCATAACATACTAGTGTTTATAGTGTATCGACATAACGGTTTTAGAGGGTAAGATAGGGGAACAAAGCTGAGCATTAAGCAGCATTAACAGGAAAAGCTAAGAACACATGAGAGCATGTTGTTATTGACACTATTCATTTTTTTCATCCATTGTGTCTCAAAGTTTTTGGGGTTTGAAAGTTAATCACATGCCAAAACACTGCAACAACAAAAGCACGTAGTTCTAAATATTGTGTGGTAAATGGTTGAAATACAGCGAGTCATTTTGAAAGAAATCTACTATGAATGTGCGCCTACACATCTTTAATTGACTGATACAGCCCTTTGAACCCTGTACTTCTGATATGAACATGTGCAATTCTAATATTTATAACAAAAACTCTTCTGTTTAAAGGTATTTCAGATGTGTCTATGTTGACTGCTCTACAGACATAGTTTTTAACAGTACTTGGACATATTTGCTATGTGTTATCTTTTAAAACAATAGCTGATAAATAAATTTCAGGTCATTCATCTTTGACCCCGACGCTTGAAATATCTTGAAATGTCTAATGCAGTCTTTGTTTTCTCCTCTGCAGTTTTTGGCTGTGGACACTCAGCTTCTTCTGGGCAATAAGAAGCTGGCCCTGAGTCCAGAGGAGTACATTTTTGCTGCCCTCAACCTCTACACTGACATCATCAACATTTTCCTGTACATCCTGGCTATCGTGGGACGTTCCCGCGAATAAGGCTGCATTTTGAGGACAACGGAAGGGAGATAGAGAATGCCTCCCTTTATTGTGAAGTGTTGCTAACATGCCCTATTCTGTGTTACTCTTTTAACTTTGTCTCCACTTTTTTTCACATGATAACTGTCATTTCCTCTTATCATACACTCTCACACAGCTCAGTTCTTTTTCTTTTTTTATTTTTAGACAGATAGTTGGGCTGTGGAGGAACTGCAGCCAATTATACAATGCAGCTGAGAGGGACACCATTTAACACAAGTCTTAACATTAATTACAGAATGTCATAATCTGTCTTTTCCTCAGTGTTGACCACTCCGCTTACTATAACTGTTGTCTGCTTCTACTAACAGAGATGGCTATATTATGTCTACATTACCTACCACCCAGGTTTCAGTTTGGCTTGGCAGATAAAGGTGCTTGCCTGTCAGCCTTGCCTTGCTTCAGAAATTAAATGGGAAAAACAGTGGGGAAGGTACTGGTAGTGCATAGTGCTTAATATTGAAGTAAACCAGCTTTGTCTGAAGAGAAGAAGATAGTGGTAGTTTACCCACCTTCCTTAATCTCTCTGTTTCCCTAAATTTACCTCCCCTTTTCAGCCTGCTGGTGTAAAGTTACTCTGCATGGCAACATGGAAAAACCACTGAAGATGTGATATGATTCTTAAGAACTACCAGAGGAATATCTCTAGCTTGCTTCTCACAGCTGTAAATAGTTAAGTGTATTACTGTGTATGATGCCAATATCCCCCTTGCCCCCTGAAAGGCATGCTGGAGTGATTCACATGGATGTTTTGCTTTTTGGGAAAAGTATGCTAACATCAGACTTTGCTTACCCACTATAGTAACTTAAATCTTTGAATGGCAAAAGAATGAAGATCAATGTTGGATGTATAACATTAACATAAATTATTACTTAATAACTATATATTCTTACAGAATATCTTTTAAAGGAAGAAAAAGTTTGTTCCGTAATTATTTCTATGATTGCAAAGCTCATATGCTATCTTACCTTCTTCATTCTTTTCTTTAATGTCCTCATCTAATTTTCTCTATGCTGGTCACTAAGGTGAAGTTAAGATTTAGTGCTGTATTTTGTCACTACAGCCAATGTGAAATAAATTTCTGGCCACAACAGAAGTTTCAGAACTGCTGAATTGATGGATGCCAGACTTGAAAAAAATATTACTTATTTATTGGGCTTGCTGTAGATAACAGGGTTGGTTTTAAGTGGCTATAAGCTGGAAAATAAGCTAGAAAGATTAGAAGGACTTTACAATTTCAGTTGATTGTATTGGTTTTATTTTGCTCAACAAATCTCAACAACAAACATGCAAAAGGAATCAACATGCACTGGAAGCCGAAATCCTTCTACACAGAGAGACACAACTTGAATGATATATTTAACATGTACAATTTTTTTTTTTAATGTGTAACTTCTGTTGTGATTTTTCACCTCCTGCATGACCCTCTCCATCATTTGCATGTGCTGATAATGCACACTGTACAGGTATCCTGTTTTGGAGAGACACAGTGTTGTTTGGCAACCCTGTTAAACTTTTTTTAACTCTTGTGTTTGTACCTAACTAACGTGTATGTGTATATAGCACTCCTTAGTGGTTTGATGTGTATAGACAAAGTAATTTTGGGGCTTTGTAGGTCTCTTTGCATTGTATATTTGCATTCAAGTGGAAGCGGAACCTCATTCCACTACACTGCTGTTCGCTTTACATTAAAACAGATACAATGTAAATGTGAATAATTTGACTATGTGTGTTTATTTACTATTCAAACGCACAGCAGATAAAGAAAGTAAAACCTTCTTTTGTTTGATAAGACATTCCTCTATTAAAACTAACCCAAGTGTTCTTGATTATGATTACTGGGGCCTGACGGGCCTGACTCATAAATAAGCTTGGCTTTTATTTATTTACGTATTTATTTATTAATTTATTGCTAGTTACAAATGTAACACCAGTGTGTGCAGTAGACAGTTATTAACAAGTTGCAGCACAAAATGCAAAAGATACACTATTAAGTAATTTATAAACGTTGGTTGTCAGCCATCAAGCTGAGACTTGACTCTTCAGTTTAAAATGTCCCACGTGGTGCTTAACTTGAACACAATCCTTAGCTATAATTTTGAAATTCTTATCTTTCATTTCAGTGTATATTTTAACAAATAAATAGGCTATTCAGCAGAATTATTTTAACTCTGGAGCTGGCCAGATTAAAGCTGTATGGTCAGGCTTAAGTGTGTGTATGTGTGTGTAAAAGAGAGTGCGCTTTGAAAAATAAGATATGTCATCCAAAAAATACTATCAAACTATAACCACGATCGAGATGACAAGTCAAGTCCAAACAGTCCCAAGGACAGTTATTATCATATTCAAAATTTAAATTAAAGTATGTATATATAAGCAGTAATTTTGTGTCTTCCGGCCAGTAACGCAAGCAAGTCACGCTGTCTATACCACTGTTGCTTTATCTGTAACTGTACATCTACTCCTATAAGTATCATGAATACAAACATAACTTTGTTTGTTACCATAGTATTAACTTCCTCCCACTCCTTTTTCAACATGGATAACTGAGGTTAAGTTTTCTCAATGTCGGTTGTTGTTGCTTGTTTGTTTCTTTTTTTAAATTTTATTTATTTGTCTTTTTCATGTTCAAAGTAAACTTTCAAAAACAAAACAAATAGTGTAGGTGCACGGTTGGTTTGTTTCTGGCGCCAAGCGTTGCGTACAGTCCTCGTGCACACGTCTGTTCAGTTGGGACAGGACGAAGTGGAAAAGTTTGAGGAAAGGCTTGCTGTACTGTCCGGATAACCATGCACGAATTGGCAGGTTAGACGGTGTAAACTTAAGCTAAAATATACGTCAATGTACTGGCTAGCTTCTGCTAATTAAAAAGAAAAAAAAGTAGTTACTGCTTGAACTGTAATATCCAACTTCTATTTGTTAGTTTTCAAACCGTTAGCTAGCTAGCAGTATTTTTAACATGATGCTGTCAGCGATTAGCACAGTTGACAGACAAAGACTAAATGTTAAGTGCCTATTAACATTTAAGGTTAACCATGTAGCTGAACAAGCCAACTTGAAGTTAATTTTATTAATTTAAAATAGGAGACACCCTTAGATAGCTAACATTTACTTATAAGGTAGCACAATTGAACAGCAAGACAAACTTCTCTCTTCTTAAGCTTTTTTTGTTTGTGTAGGAGGATTCAATATGGAGGACTTGATCAATGTTAGTGTACCGAAAGAAGGTAAACTTGTCGAAGTTTTAAGTAGTACAAACTAAACAAATTTTGGAATTTGGAGAACAGAGGTGACATATTTTTTATAACATGCCGCCAGGTGGAGAAATGCGGGAGCTCAAAGTTGAACAGATGATGGGCAAATTAAGGAGGCTGCAACAAGGTAGTGTTTCAACTTAATAGTACATTATTGATTTTGTGTCATCGTGTTCGCATGGTATGTATTTCAGAGAAAAGTTATTGCCTGCACGGACACAATAGCGACACCCTTTGGATTAATGGGAGATTAGTTTTGTTTTATAGTATTAAGTGTTTGCAAATGTACACTTTATTCATTAGGTGTTAACGAAAACCGTGTTTGTCTGATATTCTATCAGAGTAGCGTCCTCGTAGGATGACTACGCTTCAAAATTAATTCTATCTCGGTCAGGCAAAGAGTCGCGGAAGTTATCGCCGTTCTCTTCCGGCTTTGTGCTAAATTGCGTCTCTTGTTGCTCTTGCGCGGCGCTGTTGTATGGGTCTTTAACAAGTCGACAGTTATCACATTAATAAAAACCATCGCTTTATGAACGTAACCATATGATAATTTTTTAAAACATTAATTAGTAATAATTCGCCAGTAGTTACAACACAGCACGTATTCCAAATGTAACTCTGCAAGAGCAGGGAGGATATGAGGTAAACATCTTGACATTTTAGTTAGCCTTTGTGAGGATACACTTCCGTTTCCGTAAATAGGTCGGCCTGTCTTTTTTCTTTACTTACTTTAAAGGTAGATTGAGCTTATTATTTAAAACACATGTAACTTGTCTTACAAAGGTAAACTGCTCGTACAATGTGAAAAGATGTTAACAGGGAGGTCTGATATCGTCAAAAAAGCATTGTGTATTTGCACCAATGAGAAGGCTTGTAGTGCTGAACACATGCTAATGAACATCCATTTCCTCTTGAGATTGACAGAAAAATAGCATTTAGTGTATAAATCGTCATATATAACATCGTAAGAGTACGGGTTCATACAGTATATATTTAATTACATGTAAAAACTATGAAACACACAAGTGCCATTGGAAGTATAAACCCTGAGTGAGACAGCTGTACGTCACGATCATAGAAGTTTATTGCGTAAATTTGAAGTTATCTTCAGTGAGGTACATCCTTACCTGTTACTCCTAATAAGGGGTATCAGAGCATGATGAATGGAGGTTGATGAGATATGATTAATATCTCCGGCTTGAAGGGAACAGCAACACCCTTCAAGTACCATTCTGATTTCTGATGTCAAAGCAAGAGATAAAGGCAGAGAACAAGTATATGACGGTAGATTGTATTCACGTTACTTTAAAAAAAAAAACAGAATAGTAACATATAATAAAGTATAAATAGCGGATGTGTCCGAAATGCATAGAACGAAAGTGAAAGCATCAATATGTAATTTTTCATTTAAAATCAAGTTAGAGTGGATCGAGTTTTCTTAAATGTGTATGACAGTAGAACAGTCTTAACAATTGTCATGTTACAGCTACTTGGTGTATCTTGTTCCAGGTAAAAGAGTCTTGGAGGAAGAAATTAAGGAGATCAAATCAGTTAGTGACTCACTGCAGAAAGAACTGACAGCTTGTAAGTTAGAAAATCAACACCAATATTTTTTGTTTTAAGTGGTTGTACTTCCTGTATGTACCAGTTGCTTACATGTAGCCAAAGACAGACTAAAAGCAGATTGTGACTTTTTTTTTCAGTTAGTGTATAATTTGTTTGATTATTTATTATTATTATGCTGTTTTTGCTTTTACAGTACAAGCTGAAGTTTACAAACTGGAAGGAATCCAAAAAGAAAAAGAAGGTACACACATTGGTTAATCAAACAATTGTAGTGTGACAGTTATTTACAGCCCGCTAATTATGTAAATGTAATGTCATGCAGAGATCATGTTTTGTTGACTACATCTGGAACAAACTAGTCATCCATTGTGAATGAAGACAATACGTATGATTAGGCTACTGAGCAAAAGTGTTGTGATGTTTCTCCACAGAGTTTAGCAGGAAGCTGCAGTTCCAGTGTGAGGAGTCTGAACAAGACACTGCTAGGTCGGTGGCACACTAACGAGATAAAGAATATTGTTGAATGTCGTCAGCTGTAAAGTGTGTTTTAATGTTTTTATTTAATCTGGAGTCTAAACATGACATCAGTAGTGTGTTTGCAATGTTTGACACTAGATGGCAGCAACAAGTCATAGTAACATCCTGGACTTTTTTTCCCTTTGAAAAACCTTAATGTTTTAGATTGACTATCACACATTGGATTTTTTCCCCCAACCCTTACCCTGTGTTAGCCATTAGTTTTATAACACTGACCATTTAATCTTTTATTTGTGATTTTATTAAAGATCTTTTCTTAATATTCTGTTTACACAGTGGTATAATTTTAAAAACTTTTAAAATCTTTTTCTTTATCTTTAACTCTTATTCAGTTACAAATATTGACTCAGGTGTTTTGAACCAAGATTACATAAACATAATAAAATATGTTATACAGTTTTTGTAAAGCCCCAAAGAATGCTTTGTTGTTGTGGCATCACATAATGAGAGTTTTAGTTTCACACTTGTCACTTGCTTCTGGTAAACTGTTGATTTTTAATCGTTTCGTTAAGGTGTTTGCATAGTTTACTTTTGTTACTAATTAAGTCTAATATTTATCTGTAATTATTTGTTTGTTAGCATATTTTCTGCGCTTATGGCCCCTCTAGACTACATTTTATTCATTTATGAATAATCATACAACACAACACATGTTCAGGTTGTAATAGATTTTAGCATTCTTGAATACCTTCAGATGTTAATGATGATAGCAGTATATTGTATTTACCTTAACACACAGCAGGTTTAAATTGTAATAAACTTGTTTTTGAAGGTTGATTATCCAGAGATGGACTGAAGTCATTGTTTACTGTATATTAGATCAAATGCCAAAACATGAGGAATATGCGACAGAGTTTTTGGTGTATTTTGTGACCAACTCCTTACAGTTGTCATGTTTTTCAAAACCTTGTTTGAAGTGTTTTTTGCAAAAAATAATGCTGAGTGAAACAATACTACTTTGGAAAGTGTTAAGCTTTGAAATATTTTTATATCTGGGAATGAGTTGTGTGTTCTTTGTAGGCAATTAAAGCAGAACAAGAAAAGTGACGATCTACTACAACAGCACAGATGTGAAATCCAGGAATTGAAGCTGAAACACCGGAAGCAGAGGTACCTTTTCAATGAGAAATCATTTATAATGTTAAAACAATGCATTAAACTTATAAATTCATGTAAATTTCCTAAACTCAGCCTTGTTTTTTTGCAGGATGAAGTTTGAAAATCAACTCCTTCAGCTGATAGATCAGCATAAGAATTTGCATTCTGTCTTTGTAAATTTGTCTATTTTATCAAAGAATGAGTGGCACTTTGTTCCCATCAATATTTCCCACCACATCTCTTAAAATTATGTAAAGATGACTTGTTGATATTGTTAATGACTGTTGCCCTTTAAATTATCACTTAGAATCCAGAAAGGCTCCCAGAAGAAATAGAGAGTGCTGAGAATGCTAAAACTCAGCTTTTGTCAGCTGGTATGCACCTTCTCATAATATTTGTATATTATTCTGTAAGCATGCATACAGCAAAGCATGTATTTCATGCATGTAAATGGGCTTTTTTTAGGCTTTTCTTTAATTTCTGACCCCTTTTAAATGGTCTTCTTTTGTACTTTTTTTATAGAACAAATGAAGTTGGCTCAGCTGCACCACCTCAGTGAGGAGTTACAAGAGGTGAAGAAACAGGCACAAGCAGAGATTAAAACTGCAGAGACTCAGGATGAGTAAAAATCTATGTTTGTATGTAGTTCTAAATGATTGAAGGTAAAAAGCCTTTCAGGTTAAAACTTGAAAATATCTTTATCAGCTCCCAAGGGTTGCAGAATCCCACTAAACCAGCACTGCTAAAACTATAAAACCTTAATTAACCTTCAAATAAATGAAATCCCACTTCAGTCATAACCAGTCAATTTGTACAGTGATATGCAAGTAGAATGTATTGCTATCATCTGATTCTTGTGTGTTTCAGGTTTTTTTTTCTCAATGTACTTGATGTTTTTATAGTAATTGTTGTATGAGGCATGAACTTGTTTTGTAATCCAGGTTGTTAACAATTTCTTTGCCAAATTTGATGTGTTAGTGAAATTTAAAATATATATTACATAGTTTTGCTATTTTAATCCTACTTTAACATTGTTTATTGGTATTGTATAAATGTTTCAATGTTAAAAAATATGAACGATATCGAAGATTGTAAAATTGTCAAATGAGTTTATATGATGAACCTTAGGCCCCATAAACAAAAACAGTAAAACCATTATCTACAATTTACACATACTTGATTTATGTGCATGCGGCAACATTCATCTCAAACATTAAAGAGATTTAATAAAAGACTTTTTGCAGTATTTCAAATACAACATAATACTATTTCAGTTTTTTTTAAAAAAAAAAGAACACGTACCCTGTGCAACTGATTTCCCCCTAATTAATTCCAATTAGTTTTTACAGCCAAGACCTCATACTTACAAATTAATTAAAAAATAAACACAATAGACTTTGATGGTGCTTAGTTACTTAGAATATTACCCTTTTTATATAAATATGTACAATATAACCCATAAAGAAAACAGTCAAACCCCTCAAGTAATAATAATAGATCCTCTTTTGATCAATCTCCTGATGTACTGTACAAAAAAAGTGAATAGGCTGATCCCCAGTTGAGCTATTAGGCACCCTGGGAACTGTACCATATAACTAAATCTTAGGTTTAATAGTGTTTATAGACCAACAAAGGAGTTGGGAGTCCTGCATAGGGCGTAGGTCTCAAAAGTTAGGTGAGTTATGTAAGAAGGCATGGCCCTGCTCCAGTGCTGCACAATGTAGCCATCATTTTCTCTACCCTTCCTTAAAAGGTGATGACTAATGTAGTCCATGATGTGAAGAGAAACGTCTTTGAGTAATGTAAAAATGTCATATTTTTTTACAGTGATTTGGGGAAAGTGTAGATGCTTATCTTTTTAACATTACATAACATAAAGAATAGTACACATTTGTACACTCCACTCCTCTTACCATAAAAGCTTGAAAGCCCCTCTATGAACGGCTATTTGATTTGATATTTCAAGTGGGTTCAAGTTTTAACATAAAGGTACATAATGCTCTCTTTAGAGGCTAAAGTTCACTACAGGCTCTACATAATATGAAAATGCAGCTGCTGCCTTAGCATCAGAATTACACATTAGAAAATACATTTTTAAATGTTCTTATTGTCTCACTCTTCACTTCCTGTGATCTCAAACACTTGCCCTTAAAGTTTTCATTGCGCACCCTTCTTCAGTTCTGTTCATCATTTTCCTCTTTTCATATTTTATATCTGCTCTGGGTAAAAACAATAGTCCTTCTATCTATGAGAAAGTCTTTGGAAGGCCATTGGCACACCAAATCTACAAGGACGCCTTTTCTCATTCAGTTTTGGACAAGTCCTAGCTACACAGGCATTTGCAGAGACACATTACTAGAACACATGCAGTAATATACCAGCACATTTTACAACTGGCATGATTCTGTTTTCTTTCCCTCAGGTGCAATGTGTACTCAACTTCCTATTATCCTCTCTAACTCCCTCAGTCACGTTAGCACAAGCTCATTTATAGGTAATTTGCATTACTTTTTTCTGTTTTGTGAAACATTACAACAAACCAGTATGCAAGCAGAGTCACTCTTCTTTTTCTCACTCACCATATAAGGTAAAAGTAGTACCAGGTCTAGGCAAAAAGGCACATTCCAAACACAATGCTAAGTTTGTTTTCAGCATTTTTATAAATTGTCTTTTCAAGTTTTATTACTTCATGTGAAAATCCAAGAAAGGCTGCAGTGTGGAGCCACAGAGGTACTGTGACAGTGTCGTTGGCACATATGGGCAGTGGTTGTTTTTGATCATCTTGCATAAAAAGTATCCATTTAAAAGGTCGCTCCTCCACCTTTTGTTATCCCAGATTGTTCCCCATCTGTTAACAGAACAACAGGGATAACAGTGAGTGCAACAAAGTATAACTCATTGTCTTTACAGTTAGTTTTTATTTATTTAAATAAATTTAGGCTTCAAGTGAAAGTTTCAAGTACAGCTTTTTGCCGATCTTAAATAACTTTTTATTTTTTTGTATGTATGTATTTTTGTTTTGTTTTATAGGCATTTTTCCTTTATTTGTTATAGTGACCACTAAAGAGAGAGAAAGTGGAGAAAGTTAAGGGAATGACATGCAGCAAAGAGCACTGGTACATGCTCTACCTGGTGAGCTGCCCCATCTTAGCAAAAGTAAAAATCAATAACAATTTCAGGGTACCACTAGAATTCAACTATATATTAAAAGCAATGAATGTTTGCTTCTACCATGATGTATTTTCCTATTAAGGATAAAAGCCTACAGCAAACATGAACTCATTTTCTAAAAATAAGGATGACTTTCCCTTATAAAAACAGCATAATTATTTCTTGAATTGTGTAGACCATACATAAAATATTATCAAAACCTCGCCCAGGCACAATTAATTCTGCTTATATTATGTACAAGACTACATTTTTAAAAATTTCAAAATGAAATTTTCTTCGTACTAAAACAAGGGTTCAGTCATGTCTAATTATTTTCAGTTTCGAAGAGATTGACATTTTATTCTCATAACTGTACTGTATGCTACTCACGTGAGTGGCACTGCTTACCGATGCAACTGCTCAGCTCAAACAGTTTTAGAATGTGGTTGCTATATATTGAAAGAGCTTTTTTCCACTAATACAAGTTTTTACTACTCTACTACCTAATACTAATTTTGCTTTTTAACATATCTCTTTCCCATCCACCTTGCAAATATCATCCTTGCTGTGATAGACTACCTCAAAGCGACTGTAGACCTTCTTCTCCTTCCTCAAACTCTCTATTCTCTTCAGCAGACCTTCCCGCTCCTGGTTGTTGCCCTGAGGTCGCAGAAATATATTTCTTTTTATGGAGTTCTGTCTGTCCAGTCCCTTCTCCCCAGTGTCACTATCTCTGTCCCCTTCTGTTTCTTCTCGCTCCAGTCGGTTCTTCTGGCTGTTCGCTGAGATTTGCTCTAGAATGACCTTAGTGTCATCTCGTAGGTTGCTACTAAACAGGACAGAGCTGCCAGGGGTCTGGTATCGAGATGGGCCTGATATGGTGGTTGATGTCTTGTGATTGACTGTAGTTTGGTCTGTAGAGGTAGATCCCATATCTTTAGCTGATGAACTCTGCTTTTTGCTTGAATCTCCAGTGCTCTCTGTGACTGTGCTCATGCCTTTATCATCTCCAAAAGATTTCTTTTCTTTTTCCTTAGGTCCGAGGAATCCCTTTAGCCTCTGAGTCTGCTTCTTTAAGAATTCGAGCGGCTTACCCTCTCCCTTTCCCTCACCAAGTGTGTTAATGGATGTATTAGAGCCCATAAATTTTTGCTGTCCTTCCTTAAGCTCATCACGTGGCATGGTTGAAGAACTGTGAGAGCGACTCTTTTTCAGTTCACTCTTTTCTGCATCTGTAGCATCTTTTGTCAAAGTCTCCTCATCACAGGAGACCCGGCGAGGATTCAGTCCTTTCAGCTTCAAGGGATCCCTCTTGAAGATCTTGGGTGAAGGAAGGGGCTTCAGAGTTTTAAATAGTTCCTTCTTTTGGCCCTCTGGTGCATTCTCTTCTTTATGAGGTTGAGTTGTCTCAAAAGGCTTCAGGTTCACAGACAGCTTGGTAGAGCTTGTTGGTGGTTTTGAGGAACTAACTGAATGTCTGCGAGCGAGCTCAGAGAGTTTTGCAGAGATGTCAGGCTTCTTTGGTTCACATTCTGCTGAACTAACAGAAACGGTTGGGATCTTTGGAGTTGCTATAGGGTTTAGGGGAGGTTTATCAGAAAGGTCTGGCTTTTTTTCAGCAGGCTCCGGGGCTTTTAGCGATGACTCTGTACCCATTCTTGAGGCTTTTCTCTTTGCAGCCAAATCTTTGAAATACTGCAGCCGACTTGCTGGATCATTCATGTTCGTAGATAATAATGCTTCGATTTCAGATTTCTCACCAGCTGGTGTTGTCTTTACATCTTCATTAGTTTTCTGAGGTTCCTCTTTTGTTTTAATCTGGTCTTTTAATTGAATCTCCTTTTTCTCCTGCTCTTTCTCCTTCTCTTGGTACTTCTTTTGTTCTCCTTTCTCTTCTTCCTTTAACTTCTCCTTATCTCTTTCCTCAGCCCTCTTCCTCCAGTCAAAAGGCTCACGAGACAATGATCTCCTCTTCTCTAGGATCTGGGCCACAATCGAGGAAGTGCGTACAGAGTCCAACTTATCTTCTTCTTCAGTAGCTGGTTTTAGGCCCAGGCCTGAACTGTGCATCTCTGCCTTCGAAGAGGAGAAAATAAGAGAGGAACGTAACCGAGAGCTTCGGTGAAGAAGTGGGTTGATACGTGAGCGGAATGATTCATGTTTGGACAGGAGGAACTCTGGACCCTCTTTGGCTTCCACATCCCCAGCCACCTCCTTTACTGAACTCCTTTCTGCCTCGTTCTCCCTTTCGTTCAACATCTCCCTATCTTTTTTATCAGATGCGAATGGCTTTAAGTCACTGACAGATGAAAACAGACCCTTGGTTGTTGTTGGGGCAGAGTCTTTATTGGTGCTCTCAGGTAACATGGGCTTTCCAAAGCGTGGTCTCAGAATATCTGGTCTAGGTTTTGGCGCAACTTTTGGTGGCTCCTTTATTCCTATGCGGGGGGTGGAACTTTCTGTTTCAGTTGGCGGTTGAGATGATGGAGGATCTTCAAATGCATCTGGCCCCAAAGGTTGAGCCAAACCCTCTTCTCCACTGTCCTCATAAGTGCTGAGATATGAGTGGATTCTCCAGCTTCTTAGGCCTTGCTTAGCATCTGCATCTTCATCATCATGTGCTTGATCAACTTGTCTAGGAAACTTTTTCCTCTCTGGTGGATGGGGCTGCGTGGGTGAGCTCTGACAGGCATATGCCTGACCAATGCTAGGCCGCTTATTGGAGGAACCTCCCCCATATCTCCCAGCTAACGGGGGTGCCTGGTGCCCCTCAGGTGCTCTAAGGTCCTCAGATGAAAAGTAGTCCCGGCTGTAGTTATCTGGTGGAGGCTCGTGATCTGAGCGATAGCTTGATTCTGAATGCTGGTCAATGGAGAGGTGTGGAGGACGACCTCGAAGTCTAGAACCTGAACCTGGCCCAGGCCCTTCACTGTAATAATGGCTACTGTGGGTCTGCTCCCTGTAGAGAAAATACAGTGGTTACGTGTTAATTGTTACTTAGAAAGACATGCTGACATGAGATGGTGATACATGTAGTTTTTAGATTTCAGACAGCCAAAGGTATCAAAAGCTTAATTACCTGAGGAAGTCCGTCTCGTCTAAATTATTCATTACTCTTTGCTTCATGTATTGCCTTGAAGATGTGTAGTTTTCCTGGGTTCCCTCTGCATAGCTGTGCCTCTTAAAGACACTGCTATTCATTTCCATCTGTCTTGAAACTATGGATCTTCCCTGCTCCAGAAATGACTGCTGCAGACGGAACTGTTGCTGGGAATACTTCCCAATTGTAATTCCTCCCACAGGATCAATGCTGTGGCGAAATGGGTCATTCCTTCGGAAAGGAAGTGCAAGATTACGCTCAGGGTCTCCATAGGGAAAGGCAGAGAGAATCTCAGGCTGCCTGCGGTAACCTATGGGGTTCCGCAAAGACTGGGTCCTTTTCAAACCAAACTGGCTGCTTAAGAAACTGCTGGTGCTGCTTGTTTCAGAGACTGCTCCATCAGTTTGGTCAATGACTAGAGGCTCTGACTGAGCAAAGAGAATGCGAAACTCTTCATCAAAGGTTGCAACTAGCTCCCCAAGGAAGAGATGGGCGATGCAGCGGTGGATCTTCTCAAAGGACCACATAAAACTATTAGAAAGAAGGAACAATGGAGTCTATTAAAGAACTTGCATATACAGAAGAGATGGAGAATCTTGACAATTTAATCAACAGAAATTGAATGACTCACCTGTAGTTGCCGCTGAGCACAGCTCTGCAGTCAGCCAGTAGGAAACGATCTTTCACCTGCCCCTTAAATGTTTTCCCTGTCCGAGAATAATAAGTTGTTCCTGCCACAGTCCTGACACGCATCATCTGTAAAACAAAATCAGTCATTTTGAGCATATGCAAGTCCTCTCTAAACATTTTGTTAGAAATAATTATACACACAATAAATACCACAGGACAGCCAACTATTTCCAAATTTTAAGGAAAGATATTGAAAAAGCAAACTCACAGGAATAAGGTCCAAGTTGACTTTGCAGTTGGTGACCATAGAGACAAAGTGATGGGCGTCCAGTTCATCCAGTAGAACGTAAACAGGAACATGGCGTGCTGCTGCATCCAAGAGGTCAGAAAAAATGTCAACATCTGTGAACATGTCCATCACCACAGCAATTACCTGAAGAAAAGGAGCAAACACAAGAAAAATAGTCAAGGTCTGGTGAGTATAATATGGTCTTTGTTAGTTTATTTATCGTAATTTCCAGACTATTGAGCGCACCTGAATATAAGCCGCACCCACTAAATTTAAAAAGAAAAAAGATTTTGTACA
>JAQMCX010000019.1:3571549-3594701 GCA_029814765.1 Acanthurus leucopareius | reverse complement strand
AAAATCTTTATCGCGTTAAAATCTTTATAATTAATTGATCGAAATTAACGCGTTAAAGTCCCGGCCCTAGTTAAAACGCTTGCTTTATGCCTTATGCTTTATGATTCTCCTGAGCCACATAAAAAGAGACAGCCATGTACTCATTAAACTCACGGCCAGAATGGAACAGACCCAAACAAACATGTCTACCACACTGCCAGGTTAGAATACTTGCTGCTGTATATTATATAAATGAAAAGAAAAAATTCTGTGTATTTGTAATTGGCCACAATGAATTTATATGAACTCATGAATGTCGATTGCTTTAATCTCATCTTCAAGTGCAGTTCTTGCTCAGAAATACTTGCTATAAGGAAAAAAATGTAAATAAAGTTTTACTAGTTTCTTTTTCTTTCTTTTTTTTTTAATCTATCCCTTTTACTTACGTGGCGTGCATTCTTAATGAGTCTTCTGGCCTGCTCCTTGATGCTTGGCATGTCTGGGTCAGAGGGGTTGACCAGAGTGGTGACCTCTGTGGGTCCTATGAAGCTGTGCTGTGGCAGGGGCCAGCCCAGGTCCAGCCCTGGGGCAGCCAGATCAGACTGCATAGGCCAGTACGTGTCAGAGGAGCCATCAGCCTCTTGACCTCCCTCATGGTATGTCAACTCTGGGAAGCTGGTGGTCTGATTAGGCGCCTGAATTGAGGACTTGATCAGTTCGATTTCCGGCTGTGCCAGGAAACTGACTACTTCTACACTCTGGAGGAATTCATAGTAGCCCTGGTGTGACAGGAGACATATCCAAAGTCAGTGCATCATAAAACTAATGCATTAGTCTTTCTTTCAATGGTTTTGAATACATGTTTTTAGATGCACACAAAAAAACATGCTAGTAGAAAACAGCAGTGGTACCTGTATGTCATTTTCTATTAGTGCATCAATGGCTAGACGGTACTCCTCCCGATAATGTGGGGGCAGGTAATTTGGGTCAAGGGGGTTTTCACCAATGGAGGAGCTCTGAGATCGACGTGCCATGATTGGAGAGGTTGTAAGGACTCAGGGATGTGGAGAGTCAAGGAAGGGGAAATTTTAGCCTGTGCAGAAAAGTCAGAAAGGAAAGAAAAGGTCACTTCACAAAGAACTGTACACACTTTACTGTTTACATTATTCAGACTAACCTGTTTTGTGTTTTATACAAAAAGCAGGTTTCTAAGAATCTCAGTTGCAGTTAAAACTCCATTTGAAATCTACAATACTCATAATTTAACTGTGTATTCCTTAAGGTGGTGACAGGAAGACTACTTTGCCTGAAGGTGTGCAAGCAGACAGTTTACTTATAACCTCTTAGACAATGGATCTATTGTTGTTAAGTCAAAGCCTGCGAAGTAGGTTTAATGAGTACATGTTGCGTGTTAACACACCTTTACCAGCACACAATACCACCACCGCTTTTGCTCCAGCATATGTGAACAATTATACAAATGATTATTAATTTGCGTTTTAATATAAGGATAACGGTTTGTTTTAATTATTAACATAAAATAATTCAAATACAAATTAAGTGTGGCATGGTCAACAAGCTAAAAAGGACTGTTGACAACTTTTACCAAACAACATGTGATTGGTGGACTTTTAATAATAATAAAAGCCAAATAAACAGTCTTCTGTCCTTCAGCGTGATTGAAAATTGACATGACTTAATCATAATTTATGGCACCACACACCCTGCTCAATTGCATGTTGGATAAAATGTCAAAGTTGTATTCAGCTATAAAACAACTTGGTGATAGTACCAGTAATCAACTAAAGGCAATCTGGCTTGTAAAAAAAAACGTAACATAAAGGTCAGAAGAAAGAGGAACAACAGGTTATGGAAAATTCAATAGGAGAGAGACGAAAGTCAAGTGAAAGAAAAAGGGAGGTGTAGGGCGAGGTAGGAAAAGCATGGCGAGGTATATAGACAGATTCTTATATCTCCTCAGGAGATCTTCCTGCTGGTGCGTCATGCTTCAAATTGCTCAGCTCATCCTAAAAAGCCAATTTCAGTCACAACACACAAATTAATGTAGTAGAGATCAACGTGTAAGCTTTTAATTACACCATGACTTGAAATGACCTGAACCACATTTAAGGTAGTGGATGAAACACTGTTACATAACATTTTGCAAATGCGCAATTGGTTAAATGAGAAAGCGAGAGTTAGGAATGTAGGGATTCATTTCACAGACCCACAGACGACAAGAGCCATATTCAACATCCACATTATCCACATTTGTCACATACAAATGAATCGATTCATGAAATACAGGACCAATGCTCTCATTTTACTGTAATTTATTTCAGATAATCATTTAATGTAACCTCTTTCAGTTTAATTTGGCCATACACTAAGGTGATTTCTTTGCACCCATAATTGTCATTATTAAGGGCACCAGATCTAAATGCAGTTCTTGAATATAATGTTTAAACATGCGCCATCAAGTTTTAAGTAATAGAGCCTTACAATGTGCAGTTGTTAAAATACAAACAAATGGGAGGCACTGAGAGTATGTAGAGTGGTAATTAAATATATTAATTTTAACAACATTATAAATCTTCTGCCAGCATTCCTTTCCCACCCTATTTACAGAAACAGTGTTCCTTTTTGCCCCAATTTTTTTAGATTCTGTATAACTCTCCACTTTCACAACCATTTCCACCTCACTGAGGTATGTGGCACAGTATGGGTCTATTTTTTGCACAAACAGAGTCAAATGACACCAAATCCAATGTCACAGAGGGCACGTTCAGAGCTCGATTAAGAAAACCTGCTTTAACAAATAAAGTTGATAGCAATCGTCGTGATTCTCATCTATTATTTGGACTTTAGGTTTGTGGATCCAGTTTAAGCAAAATACTGGCTCTGTCAAAAGTGCATCAAAGTAAAAGCCCCAAGTATCAGACCATAAGCAGCATGCATCCAATTGGAAGCTAGATTTCCTTTTAAAAAAGGAAAATCAATGTAGTTTAGTATTACAGCAAATCTTGACACCTTAAAAGCTAAACACAGGAAATATTTAAGGTTTGTGCTTGAAAATTTCCCATACTTTGTTGATTGTAAACAAAGTGCAAGAATATTTTTGAATTAATAAATGTTAACTACTGTCAGCTCTAATAACAATAGTTTGCTTGATCCACTTTGTTTAGTGATATGTTTAATTCTGGTTAAATAAATCGAAGGCAACTGGACTCAGTAATATGTCTGTGAAGACGTTTCGCCTCTTATCCAAGGGGCTTCATCAGTTCATGCTCATCAGACTAGGCTAGGCCTGTCTGAGGCCTGTGATATGTTTAACCATTACTATTTGGCATCTTGCAATTATTTTTTGGTTTACTGCCCCTCGTAAGACTTTGTCTGACACTAAATAAGGTAGAAGAGAAGGAGAATAAACACATGTAACAAAGGTCCCAGGCTAAATTCCTACCCACAACATAATTATGTGTTATGCACCATCAACTGAGCCAACCAGGACACCCCTTCATCAATATTTAATGTGGTCCTGACATCTGCATGCTGGACAGGTCATCTGATGGTAGAGATGTGGGTTAACAACCACTAAACAGTTCAAGTATCCAAAATACGCTGCTAAATCTAAGGAAAATATATTGGTTCCTTCTGAACACAGAAGCTTGTGGTCGAAACAGGAAGTGTTTTTGACTGTGTGGATCTATCACCATGGAAATGTACAGTCCAAGGAACTACGGCTGATTGGCACCCTAGGTGCATGATCAGGGTGTGTGTAACATGGGGTCTGGGGGAGGGGGGGCTGATTGGTAAGATACCTGCTTTAGAGGTGTGTGTGACTTGTTTTCTGTAATCTTCCAGGAATAATTAGAGATCTGCAGTGATAGAAAAGGGCCAAAGTTCTAGACTGCAATCACTGGGAGAAGCAGGGTTAGTCAGAGGCGTGGTGAGTCACTGGATGGCCCAGCCTAGAATTGCCTGCAGTTAACTTTCAACACACTGGAGTGTGGTGATTCATCTGCTGGCAAAATGGCTGACATCCTGTTTCCTTGCTCTTTTCTAGCCATAGAAATCAGGCCTTTGCGGTGTGCTGTGCCCATTTAAAAGTTCCATGGTGGGCAAAGAGGCATTTTTGGCGCACATAGCCCACTGCTTGCATGGCATTATTTTACTTATGCCAAGTTTCGATTATGGAATGACAAGAAGTTTAATCTCTTTTGTTTTTTATGTTGGAGAAATCAAGCTGCTTGGGGCATGTATAAAAGTGAGCTGTGCTGACACAGCAATGTGCATTCCCGAGGACTCGTGATAACAGCCATAAACTGAGAGATGTGCACCTGCCTGTCACAACGTTTAAACCTCAGAAGAGTAGCCTAACATATTCAGCAACAAAAAAAAACCCCACCATGTATGCCTTTCAAATTGAGAAGTATTTTTCAGTGAGATGATTTTCAGAATTGATTTATCTTTGATTACTTTCCTGGTTAGTTGTTTACTCTGATAAAAGGCAGAAAGTAGTTTCTGAGACAGTCCAAAACCAAAACATATTCAATTTATCAACATATGAGACAAAGAAAAGCAATTTATCTTCAAGTAAATAATGTTCAGCATTTTGCTTGAAAAATGGATTATCAAAAATTGTTGACAATTAATACTCCACCTTAGAATAACACATAGATGAATATGAGCTAAGAGGGTGACTCAAGAGCACAGTAGCTCTAAACAGTGGGGGGGGGGGTCCTCGTCCACCCTCATGACCTCTGGGTCATTGCAAAATGAAACAAGAGAAGAAACACAATGACAGACGCATGACAGATTTGACCCAGCTCACCTGGCTGACTGGTAGGATATTTAAACAAACCTCATTGCTTTGTTTGTTGGTATAGCAACTGTAATAAGCGTCTAACTGTAGATACTTGTGACTCATGATAATAAGGATCTGTCACTCTCTTTTCTCTTTTTCACTCTGTTCCTAAACTTTGTATTGTCTATACTAGGACAAGCCTGCCTTAAATGTACCATTACCAAAAACTAGTTTCAAACACTGAACCACCGCAGGGTAGGAAGGCTGGGATGGGGGCTCCTTAGAGCTGATAAACCTGATAATTCAGGTGTGCCCAAACTTTGCTCACTAAGCGTGTAAATGGCTCATTTTCTGCATTCCATAATAAACACTGACATGAGAACATAGACAGAGAATAAGAAAATGTGTATCAACATGTGATTTAGAAAAAAAAGCCTGAGGAGACACAAACTATCAAGCACATACCACTCAAATTTATTTTCTCTCTTTCTCACACACAAATAAATCTGAACACGCCTCACTAAACAAACACTACAATCCAACATATTTCTAAGGTCAATTCAAATTGTGTTAGAATTCACTGTGAATGGAGTGTGAAACCAACACCTGAAAACAGGTTTGGAGAGATGAGCCAGTCTCCTGATGTCCTGACACAACCTTTTAATGCCCCTTTTGTCAAACTAACAAACATACAAACACGGATAAAACAAACATAGAGCATGGCCTGTCTCTCTGTGTGTCATCACACCTCAACACAATTGTTGACCAGCACAGAAAAGACAGCTCAAGGTGAGGTGAACACAGCAACAGCTATGCTCCCTGTTTCTAAATGTCGTTTGCTCAGCAGCACTGCTAGAAAAACAGGTCCTCTGAGGTCCTTGTCAACTGTTCCAACTACTTTAATGTCTGTGGTTTTCTCGGGTGGAAAACCCAACAATAAAAGCATAAAAATGTTCCTACTTTGCTTCTTCTCTCCCCCAAAAGCACAATGTTGCTCATACATGAGTTACAACCCTGTTGCAAATAGACAATAAGCCCTTGTAACACATACAATGCAAACAAAGCTATGAATGGGATGCAGCCTCAGCCATATGGCTAGTGTGACAAGATGAAGTCTGTAATGAGAAGCTTTCAAGCAGAGAGACACCACAGAAAAAGATGGAACGACAAACTTTTTCCCCCTCAAATTATAAGCACATGTTGGACTATTCCTATCCAGTGAGTCACACTGAATGGATGGAGGCAAAGCCTGTTAAGGTGAAGGTAAATCTTTGGGTGAAAGCTGCAAACATGTTAATGTGTATCTGCAATACAGATCCCACCAGAGCCCACAGACATGTGATAGACATCTTCTTTACTCAACAGACAAAACTGTGTGAATAGAGGGCAAGGTCCCTGTTTTCCCACTATTTATCCCTAAACTAGAGAGATCTCAAGTTGGCCTAATAAAATTAAATACATGCATACAAGGCATTGTGCAACCAAGCCATTGGACATGCTCGTAAAAGTGTCTCTACCCTTTCAAGTGTTATTTATTACCTGTGGTTCCCTACAGTACAGTACAGTCAAAGCTCAACACAGTCTGAAAACTGAGTTGTTTTTACCCTTCTTGAATTTTTTCGACGGTTTGTCAGTGCCAGCCAGCACGGAGCCTATTGCTTTACTATCCTATGCTTTACTGTAATAAAAATACTGATGAGGTTTTGCAGGGAACAGCAGCTGCCTGGTTGACTTAATCCTTTATAAACTTCCTGATGACTGGGCCTGTATTAACCAGCATTTCACTTATGCTCCAGTCACAATAATGGAAAAATAGAATAGAATACACAAAACCAGGATTCAGATATTACACCAAGAAAATAAAATTAAGATAGAGCAAAATAGAATAAAATACTGCAGGATACATTTAGAATAGTGTAAGGGTTAGAAATCATTTCAAGATACTTTGACAGGACAGGACACAATAGAGAAGAACAGAGCAGAGCCTCTGTACAAACGATTCTTTTGTCCTATCTTGCACTTGCAAAGTTCGCCTTCATTTCCTCTCCGTACCTACTAACTTTCCTGCAGAGCTTGTATCCACTCGTATCTTTGTACCCGAGATGAAACGGCCAATGTGCGTCCCCTTCCCGTCGGAGCGTCACATTCCTCAGATCGGGCAAGAACTCCACCCAAACCCCCGGTGTGAACCCTCAAGTGGCGACCAGCGTAGACTGGCTAGGCGAGGCAACGCGGACACCAGGCCCGGACTGAGCGCTTCACTCGGCGGTGCGAGAACCTCCTGAACCGCTGCTCCTACGCGACATAGAGCGGCGCGGCGAATGAGGAAGAAGCAGAGCAACTCCTGTAAGGGCAGGGCTTTCCCACCGGTGTGACTCCTCCCAAACTTGTCGATCACTGGAAAGTGAAGACCATTGGAAGTTCACTTTCAGTGGCATATTTCAAAAGTACTGCTATTTATCTCATAGCAGCTAATTGGTGTTTATCTAATCCTCTGTACAGTGTCCTTGAGTGCTGTGAAAGGCGCTGCCAAATGAAATGTTTTATTATTTATTAGTAACAAAAAGTTTCAGGAAACTTTTACCAAAAACTCTGCTGCATTTGTTTCAGGAAATTAATTAAGTTTTTTTTACCATTCTGGCAGTGACTCTGTATGCTGTTTTTGTCAATCATTGCACATGTTTGTGCTGCATAAACATTAGATATATAGGCATTGTTCCTAAAACAACAACAACAAAAAACTCTGCCATGCCCTTGTACCTGTGGGTTGACAATAAGGCTCTCTGGAGACTTGAATCCCTGGTTCACCGGCAGTGTCTTGAACCAGTTTATAGCCGTACAATTATTGGTGAGACAAGAAATTAAAGTGTTCTTCATACTAATTAAAAATTGAATTCAGAATCAATCAATTCTTGCAGTGGATTCTGGACAATAAGTATATGGGACTATTTCTCCAAAACACATAATTTCTTCATTTAATACACTCTGTTTTTGCTGCTTCAGCCATTATTTGCATAATTAGTAGATAATGTTTATTGATGTTAGCTAATATAACATGTTACATAGGCTGACTTTGGTGTCTCTTGAGATCGCGTCCCTTCCACAAAAACACCATGTATGAGTCACCTGCCATTTTCTCTTCATTAAAATTCTTTTGCTGAATTAACAGACTTAAACAGTTCCCCTTTCTAATAAGTCCACCTTCATTATATGGGCTGGATTTGTAGAGGCCGTACAGGCACAGTGCAGGTGAGTGACAGCTCTCACATCCATTGACACTCTTTGTTTTGAATTTCCTTAAATACATATGTAAGCAGTAATCTGTATTCTTGATTAAGCAGATTGTTTTCACACTTTTTAGCCTAAAGGTGAGGGATTATTTAATAATTAAATTCATTTACATTTATCGATTGGCATAAGATGAAAGGACCTCGGTCGTATCACATCGTACTATCTGCTTCTCTCTATCGTTTTGTATGAAAGGTGTCTATCAGACAGAACACACCCTGTTCTATTGCCCTCTGATAGCAACAAAAACATGCACTCACAGTTATGACTGTGTGTTCAGTCCTGCTCCTAAGGGTGCGGCTCTTACTTAAATATCTGCCTGATTGCCATGTCCTAGTGAGCTGTTACACACTCACACTGTGCGTAACAGCAGCCATGTTTCTGAGCTCCCAGTTTTACTCTTTTTCCAGTACATGCAAATGTGCAACTCTCAGCTTGACAGAGATATGAAATGAGAGTTGAGTATTTGCATATGGTTGTGGGAGTGTTATAAGTAGCCTATGAGGGTGTGCAGTAAAGAGGAAGAAAACTATGTGTGAGTGTGAAAGTGTATTGGGAGGAAAAGACACAAATGCCAACAGAACATTTTACAAGTGTTGCGTACATGACCAAGCTTTGATAACAAACACCAACAGGTACGCGAGCACTGAAATGCAGGGTGCGGCTCCTGTAAGGAATGTGCTTAAGGCATCTTGCCACACCCAACGTCCTTCTCCCTCCCTCCCTCCCTTTCTCCCTTTCTCTCTTTCTGTCTTACCTTCACGCGGTCTGCCCCCCATCCCCCATGCTCCTCCCTCTCTGAGTCACCTGGCAGCCATCGAACAGGTGTACAGGTCCAGGCAGAGTCCGGGCAACAGCTCAATCCTGCTTGCATCTCAACATGCCTGGCGGAGAACCCTGGTCATTAGGGGCTATTTGAAAATTAAACAAGCTTTATTGACATGGGTATTTGAGTTCAGTGTTGACAGTGCAGTTATACATGAGTACTGAACATTTAGGACACAAACTGTAAATAAGATCAAGCTAGTTTTTGAACCACAAAAAGCATCTGAAATAGTCTCAGCGCTAAAAGGCACAGAATCTGCAAACCTCAGGAGTTGAACAGGAGGGATGATGATGGTCCAACACAAAATCTTCCATAGGTGTTCAGTTTCATTTTGTTTTAGTGAATGCAAAGATACCTTGGCATACTGCTTGAATCAGTCAATATTTATATTCATTAAACTATTCACTGACCTCCTCATGCCCTGCATGGAAGCATCTACATTCATTTGTCTCTACGCTCATTCATTCAGCTATAGTTTTTCTCTTTTATGTTGTCATACAATCAATTAGGCCATGTAGTATAGTCAGTATTATATAAATAGTTTGACACATCAGGAAGACTGGAAATTACAAATTACCTACCAGCCCCTTTAAATCTCACTCACAAAGAAACAAGTAAAGACTCCGGAAAGTCATTGCAAGAAATAATCCACACATCCATTGTTTTTACACTATGTTTTTTAATGTTAAAAAACAAGACATGACAGGTTTATTAGTGCACTTTAGAAGTGCTTGTTGGAAGATGTAACCTTTGAACAAGGCTGGGCTAGCAGTGTCCCCTCTTTCCAATCTTTATGCTAAGCTAAGCTGACTGCTGGCTGTCATTTCAAGTTTATTGTACAAACATGTTATCATACAGGCAGATAACAAGAGGTGGGTTTTTCAGTTTTGGTTACATGCATGTGCAGTTAAACTTTTTGAGTGATTATGCAGAGTTCAAAGTTAATTACGTGGCATTTCTGTTTTGGACAAAAGAGAAGACAGAATGAAAGCTCATGTTGTATCTTTACTCAAACAGTGCTGACTTGCAATTTTAACCTACCCGAAACAGAAATACCAAAAAAAATCATTTACTTCAAACTCTCTGCAGAATCACTCAAAGAGCTGAACTGCTCATGCATGTAACCAGAATTGTAGAACTCATCTGCTGTAGGCCATGACCTTGTTAATCAGCCCTTGTGAACAGGTAGAACTAGAGAAGATGCAAATGAATTTATATTGAATTGAATTGTAATTATATATTAATAGTTGTTATGGATTGTGAATGCTTTAAATCTTTCAATTACTTGTTTAATTTTAATTTACAATCTCACTTCATGGTGCATCAGTCATTATTATTAAACTTAATATGTAAAATGTGTTTGAACAGACTGTGTGACATGATTAAGGCTCCTGAACAACTACCAATGAAATTTGTGGTGAGACTGTTTTGCCAATTGCTGCAGTGTTTCCATGGTCAATAATTGACATTTAATCTTGTTGTTGGTACTGTCATAGTTTCAGGCAAATGCTGATATTCCAGTTTTTTTGCGTGGTGCACCAAGTCAAAACTTATGCAGTCTACTATTATTTGTTATAATCCTGACAGTTATGATGCATTACCGGATTTAACATCACCACACTGCAGCCTCCAAAACAACAATTAAGCTGAATCAACATCCCTCTGACACAGTTTAAATATTATATGACATTATATTTTTAATCAGGGTAGAATTTACTACAGGGGTGTATCGGACTGCAATAGTTTTGACTGGGGTGTCCCAATTAAGAATTTAGTGTTTTATAATAAATTTTAAACATGGTACTAGTTAAGGTTTTTCAGAAATTAAGAGTGAAAAAAAAAATCTTGTTTATAAAGTGAAATGAGTGATATGAGACAAAAGCACTACTACGAAGAGGTTTCTCAGTGAGTCTGCTCTTGTCTTGTCTCTCTTTCTTTATCTAGAGTCTGCATCTGTGTGCCCCTGTGAGATTTCCCAGCATGCTTTTCTCACCCTGTAATGTCACACCTGAGTATAAGGTGACTCTCTGGAGCCTGGGGCTTTGAGGTCATCTTTACACCACCGTGCAGGGAGAAAAGGTGCACACATTTGTACTTAAGCCCTATACCGTGTATGGTATATATGTGAATGTTTGTTAATGTGTGTGAGTGAGAGGTGTCAGTTTGTTAATGGGCTCTAATACCAAGGAGATGACAGTATATTCTCATTACCAGCAGCCATATAATGATATTTCTTCTATAGTTTCCTCAGTCTATATAATGTGCAGGCCCTCCAAGGAAACAAGACACTGCAAAAATAATCTTCTGAGAAGCTTTTAACAAGCACAGTAAAAACATGATCCTGAAATACTGCAAGGAAAGAATGTTTGTGTATATGTGTCTTGTGTTTATGAATACCTAAAAGACCTGACAGCATAACTGCCATTATGTTGTTGTGATACATAACATCTTAAAAAACAATTTCACGTTCTTCAAAATGAAATATGTTCTCTTTGGCTTGAAACCTGAAACCAAGCCTTCGTGTGTGTGTGTGAGAGTGTGTGTGTGACATTGTACGTGTTTCTCCTTTGACCTGAGACTGAGATCTTGTCATGGGACTCTGACAAGCATCATAATCAGTTTTTACTTCTAGGCAGGGTTTTATCTTGAACCATAAACACCTCCTCAGATAGAAGGAAAGTCCCTGCTGTTTGTTTTTTTCTTTATTCTACACAAGTGTGTGTTGTGAGTGAGAAAACTGACGGTGTTCCTACATACCTGCGACAGGTGTTGTCTTTTTGATGCTATTATTAACATTGTCATGAAACGATGGTGATGATTACTCAGGATACACCAGTCACAGCTTTTCAAACCAGCTTGACACCATATTGCTACTATTACAGAGCTCTGAGACTGGCATGACTTATTGTTGCTTCCTTTACAAACACTTTGAGTAATTAGCAATAAGTTAAGATTAAAGCAGCAACAAAAACTTCACATGGAGGAGAACAAACATGAACTTTATAAAAAACATTTAATAAAAGTTATTTATTTTTGATGAGCAATTTGAAAGTAAAGAAAATCAAATCTTATTTCCAACAAAGCTTTATTGAAGAGCTTTAAATTAGACTTCACCAGGCAGAAAAACCTGTATATACGGTGGTTGATGTTGAAACCACACATGCATTTTTTAGGCATAAATAGTGCACTAAACAGGTCTGGGTGTGAAAAGCATTTCAGAAGTGGAGAATACAGGAGATTAAAAGCAGTTTTACCCTTTTTATAGGACAAAGATGAGTGTTTACATAAATAACTTTTGGACTAGATTTCCAAGAATGTCATATGCGGGCTGCAAGAAGGAAGTGAAGGTAAACAGGTGGACAAGATGGATGGACATAAATCACCTTACAGAATGGCTGACAAAGCGGACAGAACCCCACACAATGTTTCTTTTAAGCTGGAAAACTGGTTGTGTAGTTGAAGTTTTAAAATTAGTTGTATTATTCACACTCTTTATCTGGCATGGCAAAAAAAAAAAAGATTTGTAAAGGACCTCATTATTTACTCATGTGATTGATCTCTGTACTTAACCTATAGTAAAGAGAAGGGATGCATTTTTATGTATTTGAATCTTGCAAGAATCACTGTGCTTGGAACTGAATCAACAAAGCCACCCTGTTTTTGTTATTCTGATAAAGCTCATCAGATTATCAGAATTAATTTATTGCTTGGCATTTACTCTCGAGTTTCAGGTGCTCTAACCATAAAAATATTTTTACTCATTACAATACCAGTGAAAAGCTGATCCAGTTTGCCCACTTCTAAGAAATATGTGTTGGCTTGTTGGCTCCCAGATGTTATAAAAACACTTGTTACCTTGCCTTAAAAGATACCGCACTTACGTTGAAACGCATTACAATTTATGTCAACTTCGGTCTGCACATACTGTCTTATGCTGCCCCCTACTGTCCAAAAACAGAATCTTAATGTGTTGAAATGGTTTGCATTGACGCTTGAAGACGAAACGAAACAAAAACTAAATAAATGTACACAACAAGTGGATACAGATGAAAAAAAAAATAAGAATGAAGAAAATTGAAAATGTTGACTCGTTTTAAAAAAAAGAGGAAAACCAAGTAGCTGGGGGGAAAATGTAGGAGGTAAAATATTAAATTCACTGACTGATTATAAAAATAAAACCACTTTTAAAAAGAAGGCTTTTAACTTCTACGAACTATTTTAGGATATAAGAAAAATATTGAATGCTTTGTAATTCTTTTACAGTATTATTATAGTTATCATTTATGTATGTGAACCGTCTAATATATTACTGGCTTTTTGAGAGATTTTGGAGTTCGCAGATGATGAAAGGCCTGTTTATTAACATATCTGCTGTATGATTAGACAAAATCCCCATCACATGTGCAGTTGTTTATTTGGGTTTGGCTCGTGACGTTGAGTCTGCACCCTTTCTTGCAAAAAGAGAGCGTGACATTAAGTTTCGTTTTCCAGCTTAAGAGCTGCTGACGGACAATAAATACTGAGACTCACTGCGAAGCCGCATTCAACTGTATAACATCTGTTCATCTCATTCGTCGGTAACTCATCAGATCAACGAACAAAATGAGCAGAGCTAAAGGTAACGCAAAACATCCTGGTTTTTCTTTTACATGTTAATATGTTGCTTAATTTAGTGGTAGGCATTAGCCTGTTTGTTTTTATCAATTTGACGCCATTGTTGCAGCATACGCATCTCCTGTGGTGATAATTTGGTACATTTATGGCGTATTTTGTATTTTTTCTTATGGTGTAAGTTAAAAATTTGTGCATATTACTGGTGAAGCGTGGCTCCAATTAAAAAAAAACCAAAAAAAACCAAAACTATTTTGGCCTCAAAACAATTTCCCAGCTTCTTTTTATTTCAGTCTAAGAGTTTTGTCATTTAGTCCAGAGGAAGAAAGCTTTTTTTTCAATTAATTTTGTCATCTTCCCTCGTTAAGACTGGACTCCTTCCTTGTGGATGGACACTTTTGAAGAATTGCAGTACGATGACAATGAGCTGGACTATGGAGACCACTGGAGTCTCACCTTTAACTACAACCAGACAGACAAACTCACCAAGGAAGAGAGGAAAAGAGGCTGGAGGATCTACTGTCACTCTTTATATGGAAAGTATGTATTGTTCAGCATTTCCAATTTTTTCAGATATGTAACTTTTAATCCTTACAGACTCATACATTAAGATCAGAGTGGAAAAAATCTGGGCAAAGTATGCCTAGTTGGTGGGAAGGAATGTGCAGGTTGTTTTGTTGTGCATTCTCAGACTTCCGTCTGTTTCAGATTCCAGGTCACATAAAACGATATTGCTAGTGAAAGATAATACTTTATTTGCAGTATAAAACTACTTGCCTGCTGTGGAAAAAACTGGTACTGCAGCAAAGGTTTGCTTCATGTGAACTCAGAACAGCACCTTAACCTGTGGTTCAAGAAGCACCCAGTAAAACTAGTGGTGTAAAAATACTATGCTCTAATTAAAACTACTTTCAAAATCATAATTTAAGGATGTGTGAAAGATCTAAGTCAATCTATGGGGAGAAAAAGAATGGAAAAGTCATATTTCTGAGAATACACACATCAGACACTGGCTCTAAAGAGGGCCTTTTGCATTTTGTTTTGTTTTTGTTTCTTTGCTTTTCAGGTTTTGCACTTTTGCACTTTTGAAAGGTAGGGTAAGGAGAAGGGTATTCAGTTGGTTGCAATGCACAGTCTTTAACACTAGATGGCACTTGATCCCACACTCTGGACCTTCAAGAAAAAGGGCAAATCTCAAATGAATCTCAAATGTCAAAACACACTTGAAATTTAAAGTACTTATTATTCAGAATTGTCCTTAACAGAATAAATCATTTTATGACTACAATATAATTGCTGATCATAAATGTGTGTAACGCTGTAATGCTTGAGCTGAAACTAATTTTAATTACTAAATATATATGCTTCTGGGTATCTTAACTGTAAACATGTCGTAATTTATTGAGCTAGTTTATATATATCTTGTTCTATTATTTATCTTAATTTGTAAATTAATTAGTACCTAATTAAATAAATGTAGTGAAGTAAAAAGCACAACATTTGCTTCTAAGGTGTGGTGGAGTGGAAGTGTAAAATTGTATAAAACTGAACTCTCAGGCACAATGTCCCTCACTCTGCTTGTACCTCTGACTCTCATTCTTTTTGTTTTCTCTTTTCTCCCACAGTTTCCAGTGTGGATCCTGCTACAAAAACTGGCGTTCAGCACGGGTGGTGGTGGTGTTTCGCTACCGGCTGCGAGATGACCGGGGGACAGTGATCATGCGGCCCTTTGGACAAGCCTGCCGCAGTTGCTCAGATGATGTGTTCGAGCTTCCTGGTTTTTCCAGGAAAGGGGTGGAGGAAACTTTGCTCAGGTTGTGCAGCAAAATCCGGAAGAATTGTTATGGAGAAGAGGATGAAGATGATGATAATGACTCAACAGTCTCTACCAAGGTGTTTACCAAACCACATGAGGCTTCCCTGTGTGAGGCCTGCCTTCTAGGCATCTGCTGTCAGGATGAAGACTAGAAATGGTGTGTGTGTGTTTGTGTGTGAGAGAGAGATAGAGAGAGGAGAGATGCTGGTATAGGTTAGTTGTTAGTAGAGATGTTTCTTGGCAGTTTGCACATGCCTTTTCCATGCACATGTTAACAGTCGGCTATTGTATCTCATAATTTTAAATAATTGTATGTTATGTAAATATTGTGTCTTCAGGATCAATACTAAGACTGTGGCAGAAAAAAAATCACTATGTATAATCTTTGTATTTTTTGATGCTTCGGATTAGAATTTGACTACATTTAGACTAGAATTTATTTAGAATTTAGACTACATTTTTTTTCTTCTGTTAATTACATAATAACTTAATGAATTAATACATGAATGTGGAGGGTAGCTTGTGAAATGTAACTAAGGGTGTTTACGTAATTACTTTACATTCATTTGTTTTCCTGCTTTATGCTTTTTATTCCTTTACAGTTCAGATGACAATATTTTGACATTCCACAACATTTATTCAATAGTTGTAGAGACGAGTTTCTAGACAAATAATTTACATGAAAAAGATTATAAACTTATGAAATACATGGGAGCTGTAGCCAAAAAGACAAAAAACCACCCCAAACAACTTGGAATGTAATATATGTACATCAATGTAACTCTAAGAGGCATTTTTATTTCAATAAAATGCTATTTAATCTTTTAATTTGGGTAGATGTTCATTTTATTGACAATACGTGTCCTTCACTCGTATGTTTAATGTGAATTTGAAATGGGTTTTTATTATTTTGGTGTTCCTACTTTTACCCAGTTACAGGATCTAAATACTTTTTTTCCGCCCTGGAGGACTAGATCTACCAAATCTTAAAGCATAAAAATGTACGAATCAACCCCTTAACAGGTTTTTCCACTTTGTTTCAAATATTAGGTGCTTTACCACTGTTTAACCTACTTTCGTTTACAGGAAGCTACACTAGGTAATACGTTTCAGTTTCTGTCAACTCTTCACTGTAGTTATTTGTTGGCTGTTGCTTGTTATGAGGTCAAATCTGCCCTCAACATAAACTGTGTTTATTTTCTCTAAGTTTCAAATGATTAAATTCACATTTGCGTATATGAACACTTAAACTATTGCAGCAGCTAAAATACAATTTTAGAAAAAGGTCACGATATGAAAACAGTGAACCAAACAAAACCACTCAGAGAACCCAGACCAATCACGTGAGAGCCCCCGTGTGACAATCAGCGCTGAGCATGCGCAGTACGCTTTTCTCTTTGGCAGCCACAACAACATACTGAGGCGATCCAGTCTCGCCCCTCTACTCTCGGCAGCATCATCATAGTCCCCGCCGGGTCCGGTGGCAGAGAGGATGGTCCAGCGGAAAAGCAGCCGGGGATGCGAATGACAGTGATTTGATAATGGCCCTCGGTTTACGACGGTTTCCGAGTGTGAGACTTGTGACCAAGTGAAACGAGCGTGTAAGTAAAACGGCAGGGATTTGATGCTGTCCTGCCGTAGGGAAGGTAGTTGAAGCTAACGCGCTAACATAAACCAGAGAAAAGGAGAGACGGTTTGCTAGCTACGGTAGCGGGAGGAAGGTAGGCAGCTTTAAGTGTTACCGTTTTCCTTGGCAGCCGTGGGGAAACGTTCACACCCTAGGTGAAGCGTTTTAACGGAGGCATTTCGGCCAACCCACACCTAAAAAAATCGCTTGCTAGTTGGATTTAACGTTAGTTATTCACACTGACTGTCACTGTGTTGAACAAAGGAGCTTTAACCGAGGGGCCGCATGGACAGAAACATGCAGAGAGAAGTCGGCTGCTGTTTGTTTTGTGCTCCATTTCATGCTGACACACTTCTTCAGGGGTAACCACACGAGGTCTGACCTGAATATTTAGCTGATACAGGGTGACCTAGCTAATTTTGGTGTATGCCGAAGTGCAATTGAAGTAAGTTGGCACTGTATCTCACAATGCAGCTTTTGCCTTACTTTTGCTCCCTCGTCTAAGTTTTATTTCTTTTAACAACTTGACTTTGTCAGTTTACACAGGAGCATGATCCACACACGAACTTTGACTGGGGTGGTTAAGTCGATGTGTATCAGCTGACAACAAGTTGTTATAACTGATTAAACATCATGGCCGAAATGCTGTGTTCTTGTTTGCATTTAGTTCATGAGCAATTATAGACCAGGTTGATCACAGGAGGACTGTTAAAACTGAAAACAGGGCTGCGATTCATGTCAGTATAATACTGATATCTTGATATGACAGAGAGGTTAAAGTGGGACTAACCCCATTAATTTGTTTGCATTAGATCTGAAAGGGATTGGTGGGTTAGTCAGTCTGTAGAAAATTAATCAGCAACTTTTGTTTTGTAATGATTTAAGTCATTTATCAAGCCTAGCTGCCAAACGCTGTTCAGACTTTGCCAACAAAAGTGCGGATGTGATACTTTTCTGTAGTTTATACAACTGTATACTAAATATCTTTTGATTACTCAACACACCATCTCTGACTTTTGGAAGTGTTGATCAGATTTTTTTTTTTACCACTTTCTGACATTTTATTGACTAAACACTAAGGCAATCACTTGAGGAAAATATATGTTTGATCATAGTAAAAACAATTTATATTTACAGCTCTATTCTGACAAAATCTATTTTCTCGATTAAGCGCTAATTAATTCAGTCAATAGATTTTTAGAAAATAGTGCTCAACATAATTTTCTTTAGTCTCCAGTTCAAACCAAATCAGTTTGAAGTAAAACAGCAAATCCTGCAGTTAGAATAGCTGGGACCACAGAATGATTGGTGTTTTTGCTGGGAAAGTTATTTAATTGTCTCAGATTGACTCTCTGTCCATTGACTTATTGACTAACCATTTAAGCTCTCACACCTTGAGTGTTAATATACAAAGCACAAAGCCAGTCACACCTCAGATATAATCATAAATTGTGATATGGCTGGCTGTGTTTTTTAAGAATCTAAGAGTGCTATGACTTGAGTTCCTTTGTGTGGGAATTATCAGACAAGATTCGTATTTTTGGGATTCTTGAGCTCATGTGTCATTAAGTCTCAATTATCACATTGCCTAAAACAGGGAATACCATATGTGCCCAAAGCCTGTTCTATGTATCCTTTGGTACTAGTGTAACTTTATTCCTGGCTGGATTTAAGACTAGGACAACTGTCCAGTTAACAAGGAGTGACACACTTCCTCTGCCTCTCTCCGCCTGACCACTGAATGACGTACAGGCTCAGAGAGCTTTCGTAATTGTAAATAATTGCACTGTCACTGCCAAATGCAAATAGCAGGTCCTGCAATCTCTGGAATTCCAAAGTTCTTCCATGTCCCATGTCCTTATTTAGTATGAGAGACAGAAAGAGACTCGCTGAGATATACAGAGAAGTGAAGTGAACTGGAAGTAAACCAGTGTGCACAAAACAGAGAGCCAAGCAGACAGACTGACCTATTAACTATAGTAACCCCCCCCTTATCACCACCACTCTTTCAGATAGACACACACACTCTCTCACACACACACACACACACACACACACACATACACAAGCACGCAAGGTCCGGCCTACTGAATGCATCACAGGAGCAGAACTTACAAGATGCTTGCTATTATTCGCCAGCGGTAGCGGCTTCTGTGCGGCCTGTATCTCTCCGTATGTCAGTGTGTGTTTTCCCTGACTGTGTCCCTGTCTGTCACTGCATAGAAATGGGAAGCAGAAGAGGGGAGGCAGCCAGCCACGTTATTCAAATGTTCCAGAGCCTGGCCAGCCAGCGGCCAACTGTAGCCGAGCTAAAAGAGGCTCTTTGTGAGGGCCAGACAGATGGCCATAGAATGAAGACTGTAATGATACCCTCAACGGCCCAACACACACTCACACACACACACAGATGCATGCACTCACATACAGAGTCCACTCGTTACAGGATGTAATGGTGTGTGTGTGTTTGTGTGTTAAAAGGCAGGATAAACTGTGTACATGTTTGTTGGTGTGAGTGTTTGTGTGAAAGAAAGAAAAAGGAAGAGATGGGAAAGAGGAGGAAGGAAATGAAGTAGAAAACATTGATAAAGATAGTGATTATGTACAATATGTGACAGTGTGTGATTCTCATATCTGTTCCTTTTCACTACACTGTTATTACTCTTGTTTGCATGCTGTATTATTTTTTTTGTGATATTAAAAATGCTTGTCATACCAATAAAGTAAATTTAAAATTGACAGGAAGTTAATGAAAAGAACATGATAACTCATAAATCTACAGGAGGTTTGTAAGCTGTTGCAGCCAGCCATAGCTATGATTCTTTAGTTTAGTGCCTCAGAGGCAAAGTAAAACTGGTTTTGGCCCAGTGTATTAGTGCTGCATGCATGGTTTAACACACACCCAGGCTCTCATATCTCTAGTGGCAGACAAGCAAGTAAACAGCAGAAAATATGTGAATTCTTCGCAAACGCAAGCTAGGTGGACTGGCAGTGGTCATCTGTGGTAATATTGACCATGCCTTTCATCCATGGACTAATAAATCGATGCCTTGGATATCATTAACCTTCCCCTCTCTTCTGCTCTCTTTATAATTATCTCTTTGTGTTTCCAGATTCTTTCTTCTTTCCTTCTGTTTTTTTTTTTCTGTTTCCGGTAAGATAACATCCTCTCTGAAGCACATCAGCTGATCATTGGATGGACTGATTGATTGAGCTGCTCTCTCAGTCTCTCCTTTTCCACCTGCCTCCCTACTTCTTTACTTTTCTTTTATGTCTCAGTGTTTTTCCCATACCTTCATCAGCAACCCCCACCCCCCCAACACTCTAATTCTAATTCTTTCCTTTTCTTAGGTCCCTCTTTCCAGCATCATTTTCCTCTAATCAATCCTGCTCTCTCTCTCCCTTTTCACCTCTCAGGGCAGGAAAACACTGGACCATGTTGCTCTAAGTTGTGACCTGTGGTGAACGGGGGAGGAGGAAGAGGAGGAGGAGGAGGAGGAGGAGGGAGGAATAGGCAGACAGGCAGACAGGCATCTGCCACAGCTCCCTTTAGGCAGCCCTTTGCAAGCTCGCGGTCATGGGCAACACAGCCACCAAATTCCGCAAGGCCCTGGTGGGTGGTGACGAGGCCCTCGCTTGGCAGCTGTATGAGGGCAACCCTCAGTTCAGGGACAGCCTGGACCCGAATGCATCGTACGGAGAGCAGTACCAGCACAACACACCCCTGCACTACGTCTGCCGCCACGCCATGACACGTCTGCTCAGGTAAATAAAAAAAATAAATAAATTTTGGTTTGGATTTGAAAAAGAGAAACAGAGGTGTTGATTGAATTCAGTAGTCATTTTTTGAAGCTGTGACATGATAAGCAGTTACCCAATACATTTACAAAAGCAATTATTCCAGTGAGTCATATTATGAATAACAGGCAGAACAAGGCAGTATGTCAGCATAATAGACTTTTGAGAGTCAACATCTTCATTATTGTGTTCTTAAAGAAAGTAAGACTTATTGTACATAAGTCGAAGGAGGCCAGTCGCACATTACAATGATGTTACATGGCAGAAAGTCTGATGAATCAAGGCATGGGAAGGGTGTATCATCAAGAAGGATCACTAGATACAATTAGATCCACTCCAACATTAATTCAACGAAACTGTGAACTACTGCCTTGAGAACTGCCTGTGACTGGAGGAAGAGTGAGCAGTGAGTCTCAACAAAAGGCAAACATGACAGGGGCACTCCACCAGTAATTCACATGTTACAAACTGGGGACACATAGTTTATAAGACCTGTCCATTTAGGATGCATGGACTAGTTGCTGGTCCCTTGCTGCTACTAAAATGTCACAAAATCTCTGCTTCTGCTTTGAAGATGCTGACAAGTTGATTTAATCTCTTTTTCCTCAATTTAATCAGAGTGTAATGCACTACTATAAGATTGTAAACAGACATGAACTTGTTGCTTGGTCATTGTGCTGTTCCTTGCCTGGATTCTTGCTTGAAACTTGTGAACATGTATCTTTTGGATAGCGTCTAAAGAGAAACGATAAATTAAAGCCACTGAGTCACAACCTTAAAAGAGGTCACACAAAAAAAACAGACATAGAGCAAGACACCAGTTTGTCATTTTAACCCCCTGCAGGGTTTATCAGGCTCCTGGCCATGACCGAGACAGCTGATTCAGTGACTCAATAGCTGTCCTCACCTCCTCCTCCTTACCCTCCTCCTCCTTGCACTCTTCCTCTCTCTTGCCCTTTCTTTCCATGATTATGGAGGGTCAGAGGAAGCTGTTTGAAAAGGCCAGTCAATTATCTGTGCATCTGCATGTGTGCACACATGCGTGCGTGTGTTTTGGGGGGGAAACTGTGACTCCACAACTGCTTAATGTGTCCGAGTCTGTGAATATAACACAGTGAATCATGGTGTGCTATTTGTGTCCCTTCCTACTAACCTATAATGGGCCAGAGAGGCGTGCTGAATGCAGCGCTCTGCTCCTGATAAGCATCAGAGGAAATGCTTTTTTGTTCCAGCAGCTCAATTGGACAGAGGCAGACAGATAGGCGGCCGAGAAATCTCAGACAAAATAAAGACTCATAGAGGACGAGCGTGGGCTGGTAGATGCAGAGCCTGTTTTTTAGATTATTTTTAACATGTATCTGCTCCATGCGTACTCGCTCTCTTTTAGTTGCTTCCATAGGTCGGATTGGCTGGTGATCCAATGAGATGTGCGAACTGAAATCTAAACTAGACCTATTACTGGAAATTGGGTGTAGTTCAGGAAGTGTAACCCTTCCTCCACATCAACTGAGAGCACAGTCTGAGAAATATTTAAATAACACTTGTGACTTGGCTACTCAGTGTGAACATCTGATTTCCTGTTGTTTGAAGAGGGTCAAGACATAATGTGACTTCCTAATAACATCCGTCATTATTATTTTTGTGTGTGCGTGTCTTCGAGCTGAAGGACACATTTGTCTCCTTTCAGGTCACCAATAGAAACTCATTCATGGCGGCAGTGTAAATTGTACCATTTTAACTCCCACTTGAGGTGTCTTTCTTTGTACTGGTGGTCGATGAGTGCAGCAAAACATGTGACCCTCGCAGCCTGTTGTTTCTTGTTGACTGATATTAGGGCCATCCATCCTGAGCGAGGTGCTCTGTGTGTGTGTGTAGGTGTAGAGGTTGGGAGCGTTTGGTTGTAGATGAGAAGGAAATAATTAGTGATTATTGCTGTGTGGGTGAATTGGTGTGGGGGGAGGCTGCTGGGGTTTGTCGCAGACAGGCTAAGAAGGTCAAAAGTGAAAGAGCAGGACAGCAGCAGCTTAAGAAAAGGCTGCACAGTAGGGAAACACTCAAATACTAATTCAAAAGTGGTGGCTGCCGCTGTGTTTGTTCTCCAAAGCAGAGGGAGTGGTTTTGCAACATTATTTCAACCAGTTGAAGCCAAAGAATAAATAAGAGCTTATGGAAGAGAGGAGAAGGGAGGAGAAGAGATGGAGGTTTTTAAATATGCCAGAAACTGGAAGTGGAGAAAGCAGAACAGGTGGAGCCAAATGAAGGAGTTGAAAGTTAATCAGTAAATGGAGGTTCTGACAGAGAAAGATCAGAGAAATACTATTTACTAAACAGAACTGCAACCACAGCCTGGCTGCCAGTGTACATCAATCACTCTGCGTGTGTGTGTGTTTGTGTGTGAGATCG
>JAQMCX010000019.1:3511050-3571449 GCA_029814765.1 Acanthurus leucopareius | reverse complement strand
GTTTTTACTGTCTAAGATGACAAAACAAGGGGCAGCAAGAGAGAACAGAGGCAGAACATGTTCGGTGACTGCCCATCATGTAACAAATGGGTTTTTATCAATAACATTTTTTCAACAAATCTGAGCTGATAAAGATAATGATGGTTATCTTAGCTGATGTTAAAGTGAGCTAGCTAAGTAGCTGACATATTAGGTGAGAACCAGAAAAGCAAATATTTCCTATAACAGCTTGTGTCTATGGACAAACAGCACAATGGCAGATTAAAGCTTTGTGATCTTTACGTAAATGATGCTGAATTTTTCATAAGTGTGTTGATCCACTCGGCCCCTGGCCCTGCAAAAGCTTCTGCTCCTGTCAGAAAAAACACAACCACAGTCAGTCAGCTGACATGAAAATGAGCACAGAACGAGCACAGTACAGAGTAAGTGCATGAATGGATGATTTACCTCTGGATTCTGATCGCCTGAAGTCATGACGCTCATCTGCAAAGAGTTTCATTTGGTTGAATAAAAGTTTTATTTTCAGAAAAAAACAAAAGACAAAAAACTGTTGTCACATAATTTTTTCTGTTTTTTTGTCATTTGCATCACCTCTGTGCTCTGTTAAGTGTTGGGTGTAATCAGATTACAGTTGTCTGTCATGCAGTAATATAAGGATAACAACAAAAATGTCAGAGCATTACTTCTTCCAGACATAAGTAATTAGGTAAAGTAAAACATTAAATTTCTTTAAAAAGTAACTGTTGTTGTATAATTCATTCCTTTTTGAGTAACTACCCCAACACTGGTTCTGTTGTTGCAAAATGTACCAAACGTGTTTCTGTAATAATGTGATCTGCCTCACAACATATGATCTTTTTTAATAGTTTGAAATGGTCTTTTCTTTTCCTTTTCTCTTCTTCTGAGGAAACAGATCAAAAAAGATAATAAATGTCAGCTGTGCTGATGTTACAATGAAACAGCTACATTCATTTGGAATGAAACAGACCTCAATTTCAGTCTTCGCTCCAGTGGTTCTTTCTGTTGATATGTTCATTGCTGTTGCTGTGGTTGTTGCTTCTGCTTCTACTTCTGCTGCTGCTGCTGCTTTTGCTGCTGCTGCTTTTGCTGCTTCTGCTTTAACTGCTGCTGCTGCTGCTTTTGCTGCTTCTGCTGCTGCTTCTGCTGCTGCTACTTCCGCTGCTTCTGCTGCTGCTGCTTCTGCTGCTGCTGTTTTTGCTGCTTCTGCTTTAACTGCTTCTCCTGCTGCTGCTTTTGCTGCTTCTTCTGCTTTTGCTTCTTTTGCTGCTGCTGCTGCTGCTGCCTTTGCTGCTGCTGCTGCCACTGCTGCTTCTGCTGCTGCTGCTGCTTCTGCTTCTGCTGCTGCTGCGGCTGCTTTCACTGCTGCTTCTGCTGCTGCTGCTGCTGCTGCTTTCGCTATTGCTTCTGCTGCTGCTTTTGCTGCTGCTGCTGCTGCTGCTGCTGCTGCTTTTGCTGCTGCTTTTGCTGCTGCTGCTCCTGCTTTTGCTTCTGCCGCTGCTGCTTCTGCCAGTTCTGCTGCTGCTTCTGTTCAGGAAACAATCTTCTTTTAGTATTATACCACAAAGCCTGTTAAATGTTTTGGATGCTCTGAATGATGAGCTCTGAAACGAACCTCAGAAGAGAAATGTCAGAGTAAGAAATTAAATAAAGTCAAGGATTCATGAACATCAGCGTAAAACTACACATCAATTCACTCTTTGCTGGAACATTTCAGTCTGACCCAAAGTGATGGACAGATTAAGCTACTTAAAACTCATATGAAAAGGACAAAGACACATGAAGCTCAATGTGATGCCAACAAGTGTTCGATCTCTATCTGATTTTCTGATACTTTACCTGCTGCTGTCTTTCTTAGTCGTTTAGCCACATCATGACATTCTCTCCAGTCCTTCATGCTGACTTTGCCCTCAATTTCTGTAGTCAGCTGTTTTTTTGCTTCTGTTTTCAGAACTTCCTTCAGTACTTTTTTTTCTTCTTCCAAAATCAGTTTTTCATACATAATATCTTCATCGATTCCCTCTTTAATGAAAGAAATTAAGGCAGCCAGAGCAAGGACACCAAGGAGTATCCCAATGCCAATAGCCTGAAAGAACCAACAAAGAAGAATAAATTCTCCCTTCAGAGGCAGAGAATCAGGTGCAATAACTGTAATGTGTAACCTGGAGATCATCGACTGAATTTCTCTATCTCAAGATAATGAAAAAAGTTATTAAAACTACAGAGAACACACAGGCTGATGTGATGGAATCACATGCAGTTAAGTAATAAACAAATATCAAGTGTGTTTATAAAAAAACTCACAAAGGACTCGTTCTTCAGATTAGCGATGTTTTCACGATCCTCTGCTGTAAAGTCATCCTCCTTTTTGCAGGCTAAACTTGCCTGTTCAGTTGAGTTATCATTCTTACAGCAAACGTACCAGTCTCCATCGATGAACACAGACACAGGCCACAACAAACCTACAAAAATGGCCTTGAAGATACGAAGCGTTAAAACTTTCCAGAATTTGTGACCAGACTTGGAGAAAAATGTATATTTGCAGGCTCTCTGAAGCGTCTTGTCTGTCCAGAGTCGTAAAATGAACAAGCAAAAACAAGGCGCAGCCATGTAAAAGTCGCAGTGAAAAGCTTGTTCTTCGCATGAGCACCTCATTTTTACTTGAAGCACAAAATTGTAGATAAAAATCCCAATGACTGCAGCAACGGTGCTCAGCTCCTTCAGAGCAAGTTTTGGAAAAAGGTCCTTCATCTTTGGTGCAAAGTTTGCATCTTCTAAGAGCTGCTGCTTGAAAGCATTTAAATACTGACAGGAAATGAGGCGTTTCCTGTCAAGTGGAGGAAATCTGCAGCAGCTCACAGACAGACAGGCAGGCAGACAGACAGGTAGACAGACATTACCTTGTACAGTACCTGAAATAGCTCCATCACCATACCACAGTGAGCTGTCGTCACAGCACCTGCAGGCTGAGCAGCACATGAGCAGCTTCAGTGCTTCATCAGATAGACATGATGCGTTCAGGTGCAGCATTGTTTTGGCAGCGCTCATAGCCCAGTAGTAAGTAACTGTGCTTAGGCACATGAAACAGACTAGAAGCATAATTACATGCTTTGTTTACGAGCGTAACTTTGCAGTGAAACACCAGCAGTTACACAGTTTAGGCAAACAGCTTGTCGATTCAAACACAAACATATCTGATCTGATCTGGCAGACGCGTGTGGCCACTGACTGAAACATAAGGCCTCCTGCACAGACTTGATGCTTCTGCAGCCGTGTCTCAGAGAAACACATAAACTAAAGTTTTCAGGTCTCAGATTTTCACCGGGTCCTGATCAGCACACTCATCTTGACTTCTGTCTCCACTCAGAGACTGTTTTTACAGAGGATAGAGAGCTTCCTCACATGGTGCAACAACAATCACATGAAGCTTAATATCAGCAAAACTAATGAGCTTGGTGAAACTACGATACCTCAGATATGGAAGCTGCTGCAAAGACATGGATCCTTCACACACACGTTGAACTCTGCAGCCCAAGAGCATCCAAACACTCACAGTATCTGACTGAATGTGAACTTGGTCCCAGTCAGCTTTTCTCTTCCTGTTGTGGACCCAGACCACCCAATTAAAGGTAAAGAAAAAAGTTGTGTTTTATTCAGCCAATGGAAAAATTTGCAGCTTCTGATTGGATGGGCAGCTGACAGTCCACCATCACGTGACACTCCTGTGGTCAGGTATGAAAACTTGCCTCTGTGTAACAAATCATCTGTAGAATCTCCTCCAATGAAGAAACTCTACATCATAATGAGGCTACAAGGTCACATTCAGATGTGTTCAAACACTTGTGACACGTCCCATTAGTTCAGACTTCTTGTTTGTGACAGACTGTGACATGTTTCCTCTAACATGGGTTTTTTGTTGTTTGAAGTTGTATATGAACATAGTTTTTGGAGACTGAGATGTGTTTAATCAGATCATTTACAGTTTTCTTAAAGAAGCAAAAATAAATTAAAGCTGCAAGGAGCATTGAGCGGGCCCTCGAACCCCGGCGCCCATCGGAGCCGGCAGCAACTCTCCCCAGACACACTCGACTGCTGGCACTCAGTAAACACTATGTGACCCAAGCACAGTATGTGCCTTCTTCCTCTCATGCAGGCAGGCCAGCACACAACTGCAGTTACCACTTGAGTCATGATGTCAGCCAGACAACAGTTGCCATGCATACACACAAAGGGGCAGCACAGCCTACCTTATCAGTAGAGGTTGGCAGGCACACATGATGACAGGAAAATATTTACACTTCAGCTTTTCAAGCCATCAGCAATTTAAATATATTTTTATCAAGGTGTAAAAAATTACTTTTTGTCTAAACAGCTAATGACCATGACTATTTAAATGTTGTCAGCCACCGTAGTTATAAACTCTTTGAATGTCAAAGAGCAGACTTTCTCTCCTTTGCTCTCTCTGTCTCCTTATACCCTTTGTATATTTAATTTTCCTCTACAAGTTTCATTTTATTTTGTTAGTTTTATGCAACAAACTCATGTCCTTTCTGTCTTGCATACTCTTGTTAAAACTGTGAATGGGAAAACACTTGGCTGTGTTTAAGTATACGGGTCCCTACAAGGCAGAAAAAAATCAAAGTACTCATTTTCATGAGAAAACAAGCTACCTGTCAATCACTCCTTACAGTGCCGATACACAACAAGCAGAATGACGATCTCATCTGCTCTCTCTCGCTTGCTCTCTCTATCCCTCTCTCTCTCTGTATATCCTTTATGTATTTACTTTTAGAGGTTTTGTCTATTCCTGAGCCTTTTATTATGGTGTGTTTAAACACCAGCAAGCAAGTTAAGGTCCTCACTATCTTGACGGGACAGACTGCCTGTCAATCATTCCTTTCTGTGCCGGTACACAACGAGCATCACGCCGATCTCATCGGCTTTTTCTCTCTTGCACTCTCTCTCTCACTTTATGGTGTTTGTTAATTTATATTTACAGTTTTGGCCTTTGGATGTGGGTTTTGTTACGGTGTGTGTTTAAGTACTAAAAATAATAACAATAAGAAGAAGAAGAAGAATCAAAGGGAAAACAATAGGGTCCTCGCTATGCTTACGGTGTTTGGGCCCTAGTTATGCATGCAGATTTCATTTCCTTTTTACATATTTGACATTTACATGTTTTAAGGGTACAGTTCATTTCAAATGTAGGATTTTAAATGTTAGTAGTAATAATATGCAATAAAGTATATGTAAGAAGCAAAATTAAAAAACAGTCACTTTGTTAAAAATTATGTGGGAATGAATTTTAATGATTTTTTTAATCGCATGAGATTTTTCAGTTTCCCCCAAACAAACATTCACCTCCTCGAAAATAAAAAGAAAACATGTAGATTTGTACTGTAATTAACCTTCATACATGTATTTGTAGCTAAGCATTAACTAGTTTAAACCACAGACAGACTCAGCTCAGCACATTCAGCATCACCTTCACCTGCATCCGTCTGTTTTTACATCAACGTGACTGAAGTTTTCCTTCAAAACTGAACTACGACCTCTCAGGACAAAAGGTCACATGAGTTTCTCTGGATTCCTTCCACAGAGCTGGAAAAACTACCTGAGACTAAATTACTTATTATTATTACCCCTCTAATTAAATAAGCTTACTATATAATATGTATACATACTGTATACATGTTTACATATTTACTTAAACTCTATGTTTCTTTTTAGCTTAATCTTACTAATTGTTCATAATCCTGCAGCCCAAACTAAAAGCATTAATTAGAATAAAAGCAGGAATTTAATTCCCCCCAGTTACATGAATGAGGACAAACTGTACAAATAAATACCTTCAGCAGACAAAGTGTCAGCACAGAGAAAAACATGAACACAAACAACAGAAATGTAACAAAGACAGCTGCTTCAAGGCCAAGTGGCTCAATCTTTACAAAGACGAGGTCAAAGAAGAGAATCTGAACGTCGGTGTTAAACCTGGTTTATGCTGATTAACCCAAACATTCAATCCAACTTTTATCCTGTTTACTGAAATTGGTTTTAAATAAGAACTTTTATTTTCTGGCTCAACTTTTTGAACGTTTTTGTTCGTTTTAATATAAATATTGAAATATTTTTGGCCTAATGATCGTAATGTGTATGAGGATGTTCCTCAACTTCAAGCTATCTTGAAGCTACAATGAAAAGTGCTGTTTTTTTCCATAGCAACATATCAGCCAATCACAGGACTTCTAACCAACTCACGCTGCTTTTTTTTCTAATAAAGAGTCATTAGCACAAAAACATAAATCAAGGCTCTAAATGTGTTTGAAGAACGTTAGCTGATAACATTAGCAGGATCATTTCAGGCGGTTAACAGGTTAGCCTAGCTTAGCTTGAAGCTAAACCATGTTTGAAGAGCAAAGCCTTTAAGTGTATTTTACTTTTTGTTTGACAGAGTTCAGTGTTTTCACTTCATCTGTTGGTCCTGTTTTAGCTTGTACACATCGTAGTGTGTGTGTGTGTGTGTGTGTGTGTGTGATCACCATAGAGGTGTGTGCAATTACTGAGAAACTGTAGCTCAGAGTAAATAAACCACAACCAAACAGACTCTACCTGTTTAGTCTGATGACCTGCAGTGACATTGCCAAAGCATGTTGGCATTTGGCTTGAAAGTACATTGACTCTCTAATTTAATGAGAAGTTCTAGTGTTTTTAAATGTGGACTTTTTTCAATGTGTTTGTGTGAATTGAGGGCTTGTAATTTGTCAGAAAAGCAGAAAGACAAGCCAAAGTGGTTTTGATCGTTTTTTTGTTTTTTCTGTCACATTTGATTAAGTTTGTTTGATAAAATCATCAAATTTTTTTAATGGAGTCTGGTGGATTGATCAAATGCAACATTGTGTCTGTTTCTGTTGAGGGATCCTGCTGTCAGACATGACAATAACAACGTCAGCCTGACAAACCATTAAAACAAACTGTTTTCATGACTCAGTAAAGACCTCAAAGGTTTGTATTGCAGCCATGTTGCGTCTTTGTCTGAGGAGATTTAAAACCCTTTTCTATGAACAAGTCATTTACACACCAAGCATGTAAACAGAGAGCCTGCAGATATTTACCTGAATGTATTGTTCCTTTTAACCCTGAGAATATTTTTATCTTCATTATTTACAGTGAAACTTTAAGGAAACACACAAAGTGTTTCAAAGACAAACTTCACAATTTACTTCTACAAACTGATCCACAGTAATAAAAAAGAACATTCCTGAAGTGATCACAGTGTACAGATATCCGAATGTTCTGTATTTTTGCTGAGTGTGAGGCGTTTAGTGTCGTTCTTGCAGAAGTCGACAGCAGCTGATGATGATGTGTGTCATCTTTTAAACCTGTTAGCTGATGATCACATCGTCATCTTCTCGACGGATGTGGAGATGCCGTCAGTTTCTACTTCGTCTCAATTTGATTCATCAATGCAAAAAAAGGATTTACAAACTTAAAAAAGCTTAAAAATGAATTCACATTCACATATTCTGCTGTGAACATTAATAACAAAAATCATTCTTAAGTCTGAAAACAGACAACAAAGAACAATAAAACCAATCTGAGCCCACATCACCAACATGAGGAGTCCGTAAACTGTCCCGCTACACTCCACTGCTCTCCTTTATCCAGCTGCGGTATTTGGTGACTCGAGTGTAGACGCCTGGTTTGTTCCTGCGTGCACAGCCGTCGCCCCAGCTCACCACACCAGCTAGGAAGACCCGCCCACCAGGGCCAGTGACGGACAGCGGGCCGCCAGAGTCACCCTGAGACAGTCAGAGAGGAGAGTTAGAGTAGGGCCAATCAGGAGGGTTAAACAGGACAAGTTTTCACACCTGTTGGTCCAGATCGAAGGACAAAGATAACACACCTTGTTGCATTTCAGTTTTGGTGCGGTTAGTGTTATACTATCCTGTGTTAAACGAACCAAAGTTTGTGAAAAATGACATGTGGTTGTCGATCATCTATCGGTCAAAAAATTTTGCAAAGGAAAATCACTCCTGTCAGACAACAACAATGGAGCCACATCAGCGTACTACGATTGCTTTAAAGGCTGTAATACTTCTGATTTGATGTTACAACCAAATCAGAAGAGTGGAGTACGAGCACATCTCAAGACATGTGAAGAACCCTGAGGCTGCTGAGAGCCGGAGAGACAAACAAGCTAAAAGACAAGCTCTGTTCACTCAGATCAGAAAGGAACCATCATCAGTTCCTCTTCACCTTCAAAGAGAAACTATAAACCAAACACTTTAGTTTTAAGTTACTTTAAAGCAACATGATGACCATAACTATTTGGTTCAGAGCAAGATTTCTCAGTACGTACAACTGTCATGACAAACAAAGCACTGTTGTTTTTGCTGTCTTCACACACAGCATCTGACTTGATTCTGCAAACACCTCAAACAGACGGCATCTGAAAACTCTTGCTAGACAGTCAGACACTGCATCTGAGTTTTATTTTGACTCTCTGAAACAGATGATCAGCAAACATGTTAAGTTTTAGTTCTAAACTGTCACTGCAGCGGTTTGATTTAATGTATCTGAAGTTCTGAAGGTTGTGTTGCTTTTGCCTGTCGTGTATCATAACGTGTGTGATCTGCATTACCTGACAGGCGTCCACGCCTCCTTTGAGGACTCCGGCACACAGCATCCTGTCAGTGACCTCATCTGTCATCAGACTCTTACACACCGTGCTGTTGATGATCCGAACCTCTGCCTTCTGCAGGATGGTGGCCGCAAGACCTGACAGACAGACAACAAGAAAGCGTCTTCAGAAGAACTTTAAACAACGGTTTAAACTTGGTTCAAGGAGTTACAATAATACTTCTAAATGCAGCTTTCAAGTGAACCTTGGTCTTACTGATTTGGTATGTAAAACATATGAAATATTTCAGTGCTGCTGATTTAAGGTTTCATTCTGTGTTAGATCACCTCCTTCTCTGGTGGCTCCCCAGCCAGTGATCCACGCCTCTTGGCCTGCTGGGAAGTCATGGGTTGGAGAAGGCAGACAGATGGGCCAGATGTTCTGGTTGAGGGTGACGTCGTTGTCCAGCTCCATCAGAGCGATGTCGTTGTCGTAGGTGAAGGGGTTGTAGTCTTGGTGAGCAATGATCCGCCTCACGTTCCTCCTCACTGTCCACTCGTTGGTTATACTCTGCACATGCAGACCCAGCAAGGCCTCCCATTGGTCGGCCTGAGAATACCTGCATCAACACACACACGGGAGGTCAGGGGTCACATCTGCTGGAAGAAGCAGTGGAAAGAAAACAAGAAAACTCTGCAAGACTGAGACTAGAAGACCAGTCATGTCTGTGTTTAGGTTTCAAATGTTTCTCCTTTGTTAGTTTTATTCAAATTGAAAGAGTTTGTTGATTTCACATTTTCATCTGCTGAATGTCTCTCTCTAAACACCATCAGAAGGAGGAGCTCCTACTTGTTTGGTCCATTGTCCTGAACACAGTGAGCGGCTGTCAGCAGCCAGCGGTTGCTCAACACCGATGCGCCGCACACGTGACCTGTCCCCCTGATGTGGAGGCTGACCTGCCAGGGCCACTCCCCCTCCCGCGACACCTGACCGCCAACGATACGAGAGCTCCGATACGGCCGGATTCCACACTCTGACAAAAAAAATATCCACAATTAAAATACACTTCAAAATAACAAAAATAACAACAGCTCACAAAACTGTTGAGTGTGTGTGTGTGTTTGTGTGTGTTTGTGTGTTTGTGTGTGTGTGTGTGTGTGTGTGTGTGTGTGTGTGTGTGTGTGTGTGTGTGTGTGTGTGTGTGTGTGTGTGTGTGTTCACCCGCCAGTCAGCATGACCATTATCTCAGCGATGTTAAACAGAACTAGTCAATATTCCGCCATCTCTCTTCTCCTCCCTCTCTCTGCTGCTCTTCCAACACTCAATCTCACAGTCCATCTCACTGCAATGCATTATCCTCATATCAACTCCCTCATTTACCCTTTCCTCCATATATGTCTCTCTCCTAAGTATGAGTTCTGATCCAAAACGTGGGAGACTGTTCCTGCCCATCAAATATGAACAGAGCACGGCACAATTATATGCATTTAGCAGATCAAGCTTTACATTTTTTTTGAGTTTAGTTTTTCAATTTTCATTGCTTGATCATCATCAGCACCTGAGCTGCACACGTTTCAGTGACCGGTTTTTGCAGATTCCTGACTCTAGAACAAAAGCAGCACCATGTTGGAACCTGCTAGGATCTCTCTAATCAGACCCAGGATGACCCTGCCTTAATGGGAATGACCATCACCAGTAATGAGTGTTGTGTCTATGGTTACAACCCAGAGACCAAACAATAGTCTCTACAGTAGAAAGAGCTTGCAGTCTTCAAGACCAAAAAAGGCGTGTCAGGTCATGAGCCCAACCAAGAGCATATTGGTGGTTTTCTTTGACGTTCTTGCAGTTGTCAAACACGAATTCTTTCAAACAACCTGACTGTGGCTCAATGGAAACTGTGTTCTTCGAACGTCATGGCACGTCTGCTGGGAGCACGTAGGAAATGAACAGGTTCCTTCCATGCAACAACAGTCGTTTCTCCCCCACCACTGGCAAGATTTGGCTCCCTTCAACTCTTTTCTGTTCCCTAAATGAAGTTTAGTTTCTGGTTTGTAGTCGTAGACCCAAATTTTTAAAGAAATGAAAAACATGTAACGCCAGTGCTTATGATTACCAAATAAGGAAACATGCAACACCTTTGCATAAAAGTTATTGCTTGCACCTGCTACATGCACATGAGATTTAAGCCTCCCTCCTTTACTGTCATTTCTTTTCTCTTTTTCCTCCTTACTTCTGAACTCTACTCAACTTCTTCAGTCTTTAATTGTTCTTCAGTACTGTAATCCTGTCAATTGTTGCTTGCATCTTATAGGTCCTTCCTGTTCAGTAAAGAGGGGAACCCCAACAAGCGTAATGTGCACAATGAGACGTGCCTCCACGTGCTGTGCCAAGGCCCACAGATCCTGCTGCTGTCAGAGGGAGCACTGTCGCCGCGACTTGCCCGACCCCAGAGGGACGAGCAGCGTCGTGCAGACTGCCTGCAGGTGCAGACACACAAACAAATTAAAGTCAAGCATACAACCGTACCTCTTAGTGCAAAAAAAAGTTAATTGATTCAAATCATTTCTTTTGAAAAAGCTGACCTACAAATAATGCTGTGTATGCATTTTGTGGACTCGCCCTGCTGACAGATGATCCTGAGCTGGACCGGAGCCAGGCTGGAGGGAGGCCAGTATGAGAAGGCCAATGTCAACGCCACCGACAATCACCACAGCACCTGTCTGCACTATGCTGCCGCTGCAGGCATGAAGAGCTGCGTGGAGGTGAGAGAAAGTGTTTGGACCAACCAAACTCACATTAAGATGAGTTTAATTTTCTGTATGCCAGATGTGTCTGCACTCGGTGGGATTGGATCTGGCAAAGATGTTTATGGCCAGTAAAATCTGTCTGAGAGTATTAAGGCAGTCCTTGGATCGGGGAGCCTCTGCTTTGTGTTTTATAACTGTCAGATCCAAGCAGTGGCTCCTCCCTTGTTTTTCAGGTTTTACACATTTTAATATGGAAGAAAATCCCTTTTCTGAATTTAAAGAACATTGAGCCTAATTCTGCCTGGGGGGAAAATAACCCAGATGTTATCCTTTAAGATGAAAAGTTCTGAACACATTTCTCCTCACCACTGCATTTCCTATCTTTCTTCTCTACTTCAAATGCCAATACCTTCTTCCCTTTCATGTATTTCTTTTCTCTTTTCTACCATCACATCTTCTTTGTCTCTGTGTCTCCTCTCTTTCCTCATCTTTTCCCCCACCTCTCACTTCTGTTGCAATTCCCTTTAAATTCTTCCTCCTGTCCATTATACTTTTCTTCTTTTTCTCCCCTTTCCTTTTGTTCTTTCTTTTCACCCTCTTCATCCCTCCCCATAGCTGCTAATTCAGAGCGAGGCAGACCTTTTTGTGGAGGACGAGGACAAGTTGACGCCATGTGACCATGCCGAGCGGCATCACCACACCGAGCTGGCCCTCAGCCTGGAGTCACAGATGGTTTTCTCCTCCTCCCCAGCTCAGCAGTCAAACACAGACGCACATGGCGAAACCAACCTGCTGCAATACAAGGAGGTGAGACCAAAGTTGCGAGATCTGGGGGTTTCCTGCTGGCTCCTTTATAAAAGAATGTGTTATTTTTATGCTTTGTAAGGTCATAGTTTTTGTAAGTCAATACTGCAATTTGATGTAGTACACTTCACAGGCTAATGTCCTTGTGGTGGTGGAAACACTGAGTCCTCTGTTTTGCATTTAATGTTCTTTATAATTTCTTGTTTTGTGGTTTGACTTGAAATGACATTTATTTTGCTTAGTTTTTGGTAAAAAAAAAAAGATGTTACCTAATTGTGCAGACTCTCACATCTGAACCCTTTTTCCACCAAGGACTTTAATGAGTTCTTGTTAACATTTTTGTGTCATTGTTACCATTTTGTTGTCAAGTTTTAGAGTAAATGTTCTCATAATGTCAAATAAACTATGCTTATATTATGTGGCCACATATCAGCTTGCATTTACAGAGGGAAATGTGAAATAGACACAATTAACAACAACTTTTTCTGATCTGAAAAACCGTGGGAGTAAAGCACCTCCCTAAAGATGCAAAAAAAATTTTAAAAACATCTTTATGATCAGATTGTCCAAGCTTCTCCTAGTGTGAAGGAGCTACACAACACTTGTAAATCACATGTGGAGGTTGTCAAAAAGTTAAGCTGTTCTACCTTTGAACAGCAGTTTTGTCTACCTTTGTTGCCATTGGTACTCTCTGCCAGCCTTACTGTCGACTGTCTGCCTAAATCCATGTGAATGCAGCTTTGCTCATTCATGTTCATCCACCTCGGAATTACCTTTGCTGCATTCAGCCTAGTAACGTTGACTCTGAACCTAAGTAGCTGTTAGTCCAGGCTTTTGGTATTTTGTAAGTTTCTTAATGCTTACAATTCTGGATAAACTGAGTACATAAAATGTCTCATCTGTCAGTATCTAACGGCTCTACTGTGCCTATGACAGAATTCTCACTGCTAATCATCGAATGTCACCAAAAAGATCTTTTTCTTACAAGTTCTCTCTTGATAGGTGACAACTTACACTGGTTTTTATAAGTTCAGCAATACAAATATGCACATACACACACCTTGCCTCATATTTCTCAGGGTCCTGGTTGAGCAGAGGGCACCAGCACAATCTTTTAGCAGCGGCTGCTGCCAACTGATAGCAGTTTGATCTTCCTTCCTGCAGCCAATCTATGCTAATACATAATCTCTTTCCCACCGCCACTAACCACCAACCACCAGCCCTGCTGTCCTCATATGCCTGTTCTTTTCATTTTTCCCACGCTATCTTTTTTTGCTCCCTCTAATGTATCTCAGCCTAATACTTGTTTTTGTCAATTGACTTTTTCCCCTCTCTGTTTCTGTATGAACATTTCTTGCTTTCCTTTTCTCTCTATTGCTTCCTCTTTCTCTCTTTCACTTCTTCCACCTCTTCCTCTGTTTCTCTTTCGGTGTAGCTAACATTTCTCCCACTATGTCCTTTCAGCCTTATGAAGGACTGAAGCTTCAGGACCTGCGCAGGCTGAAGGACATGCTGATCGTAGAGACGGCAGATATGCTGCAAGCCCCACTCTTCACTGCTGAGGCCCTGCTCCGAGCACATGGTGTGTATCTTCCTCTTTCAGGAAAAGCTGACATTCATGAGACCTTCACAAACTCATACAGCACTATCATTATAAAAGCAATATTAACAGAAATTGACATACATTTTTCCTCTAAACGTGTGTGTAATAGAGATGCATACTTAAAAACTCGCCATTCTGAGTTCAAAAGTAGTCACTTATGAGATTCTTGGAGGGGTAAGGAGTCGGTTGTTTAAGGAAATGGGACATTGATTTAAAAGAACACTAGAATTTAGGGATAGTAAAATATAGTTAGTGTGGTTTTAATAGACAAAATATGAAATGCGTAAATGCATAAATGAAAAGTGTTACTTGGTCAGCCTGCCTGGTGCCTCTGTGTTTTCCTTCTTTTTAGCACTAACCTGTTTGCATCCCTGGTGTAACTTTTCTCAGACTGGGACAGAGAAAAGCTTCTTGAAGCCTGGATGTCGGACGCTGAGGGCTGTTGCCAGCGATCAGGTGTGGCCATGCCCACCCCACCACCCAGCGGATACAACGCCTGGGACACCCTACCTTCACCCCGCACCCCGAGGACCCCACGCTCCCCTCTCACACTCACCCTCACCTCCCCTACAGACAGTTGCCACACACCTGGAGAGGAGGGCCTGTCTACGGTGAGACTCAAATAGAAGAAGTTTGTCTCGTTATTGTCTTGATGAGTTTTTTTTTTTTTTAAACCTACTTTTGTGAATTAATTTTTTTTATTAGATTAAAGAAGGATTAATGGACAGGTTGTGTTGGCAGGATTACTGAAGCCCATAGAGATCATTTCCTTGGGAGCCATACTATGAAGTTAAAGTACAGTTTTCAGTGTCAATGTAATATCCTCCTTTAGACCACAATGCCAGCCTACCACACAAGATGTCACAGCAAAAAGGATTGAACCTCAGGATAAAGGAATATATAGTTAGTTGTTAGGTATCACAGTGATATCACCAAGTGTCAGACAGCATTAAATATCATCTTAAGTGTTTCTCTTCTTTGTGTCTGCAGTGTGGAATCTGTCTCTGCACTATCTCGGTGTTTGAGGATCCAGTGGACATGTCCTGTGAGCATGAGTTCTGCAGAGCATGCTGGGAAGGGTAGGGACCAGTGTTTCGAGTGAGCATCATCACTTCAGTTTGTGTGAGCGTTTGTGTATCTGTTCTCTAATGTGCATACTTGTGTGTTTCTCAGCTTTCTCAATGTAAAGATTCAGGAGGGTGATGCACACAATATCTTCTGCCCGGCATATGAGTGCTACCAGCTGGTGCCGGTTCATGTGATCGAGAGTGTTGTTTCCAGAGAGATGGACCAGCGATATCTACAGTTTGACATCAAGGTAGAAAAACACCATACACTCATTTGTACATCACTGTTTATTTCATCAAGAATGTTGATTACAGCTAAAGGAATATTTTCCTTTGAACTGTAAATTTTATGTCACATGTCTTAACCTCTTGTTTGTTTTCTTACAACATATTTTTGTGAGCAGTTCTTTCTTTTTGTTTGTTTCTTCCTGTTTTTTGGTGTTTCTAAATCACTTCTGCTCTTTGTTTTTCTGTTCTTCTCTACCCTTTTTTTGCTCTGTTATTTATCTGCATACTCTCCCTCTCTACCTCTTCTCTTTCTCTCTCCTTCCTCCTCATTTCAGGCATTTGTGGAGAACAATCCTGCCATCCGTTGGTGTCCCGCAGCACGGTGTGAGCGGGCGGTGCGGCTCCACCGACCGGGCCCCGGGGACAGTGACCCACAGAGTTTCCCCCTGCTGCCCTCCCCAGCTGTTGATTGTGGCAAGGGTCACCTCTTCTGCTGGTACACTTCTTCATTTATTGGCTGTATACTCACATACAATTCTGCACATTTCATAGTCAGAAAAACAAACAAACAAACGTGTTTTACTGATATTTTTCTGACATTTTATTTAGCAAACCCAATGTCTAGTCTCCTTTAGACACACATCTGTCTTGTTCAAGTATCGTCTAATGTAAAACACACTGAAACAACACACCCTTCCCCTGAAGATACTAGTGTGTTGAAACAACATTATTTTACCAATTATGTTGAAAGCTAAGCTGTAAAAAATAGTTTTCTTTATAACAGCAGATGAAATTAACCTGAAAACAGATAATCTCTTTTGTCTTTGCCTGGCCAAACAACATAAATTTGTTATCAGAAACATATCAGTTTGAGCCTTTCCCTATTCTTTCTGCTTCTGAGTAACAAGTTGTGTTTTTTCAGTCTCATTGTATTGTACTGCTATTGTACTAGTTCTCTGTTTACTACCCGCCCTGTCTGCAGGGAGTGCCTTGGCGAGGCCCATGAGCCATGTGACTGTCAGATGTGGAGGAACTGGCTCCAAAAAGTCACAGAGATGAAGCCTGAGGAGCGTAAGTCTGTTCCTGTGTTAAATGTGATTCCAGTTTTTGTTTTTTTTTGTTTTTCACTGGGGAACATTTTAGCTGCACCTCAGTAAACTGGCACCACAGTGAGCCTGCCAGCAGCTGTCAGGACAGCCTACCAGGATGCAACTAATGTTTTTGCTATGATGTCGTGGCAGGTGTTCAGGTCATAGATGTTTGCCAAATGTGTGTGCTGAAGAGTGTGTCTGCAGGGCAGGTGTTGGACAATTGAGATGTTGCTAATGTGTGTGTGTGTGTGTGTGTGTGTGTGTGTCTGTGCTTTCCACAGTGGCAGGTGTGAGTGAGGCCTATGAGGATGCCGCTAACTGCCTCTGGCTGTTGACGAACTCCAAACCATGTGCCAACTGCAAGTCGCCCATTCAGAAGAATGAGGGCTGCAACCATATGCAGTGTGCCAAAGTATACACATTAATCTCTTTCAGCCATGTGACATCATTTGTAAAGATAATGAGTTCTGGTCCTTGACTATTATTAAATCTTTAGTTTTATTTCATTATTTAGTGTATAAACTCTGCTCTCTCTCTCTCTCTCTGCAGTGTAAGTACGACTTCTGCTGGATCTGTCTGGAGGAGTGGAAGAAGCACAGCTCATCAACAGGAGGCTACTATCGCTGCACTCGCTATGAGGTCATCCAACAGCTAGAGGAGCAGTCGAAGGAGATGACTGTAGAGGTATAAACAAAACACAAACTGAAGACACGAACTCTGACTGATATAAACATGCTCATAAAATGTATTTACACAGAAGCAATCCGATCGCAGTCAAGTTGCGTTTTGTTACAGGCGGAAAAGAAGCACAAAAGTTTCCAAGAGCTGGATCGTTTCATGCACTATTACACACGCTTCAAGAACCATGAACACAGCTACAAGGTAATACACCCATAACACATGCCCGAACATTTATAACAGCACTAACTTGGCCTAAATTTTTAAAATGCTACTTGAGACATGCACGACAATCTGACAAACGCCTTGTTGTGTTAGTTGGAGCAGAAACTGCTGAAGACGGCTAAAGAGAAGATGGAGCAGCTGAGCAGAGCTTTTATTTGCCGTAAGTTTCTCTCATGGTGAGCTTTATATTGAGACCGTAGATTAAGTCTTTGCTCAGTTGGCAGTTTGTGTGTGTGTGTGTGTGTGTGTGTGTGTGTTTATGTTTGCCCTCTCATCTGGTCCAGGCGAAGGCACTCCTCCAGACACGCGGTTCATCGAGGACGGTGTGTGTGAGCTGCTGAAGACGCGACGCATCCTGAAGTGCTCTTACCCATACGGCTTCTTCCTGCAGCAAGGCAGCACCCAGAAAGAGATATTCGAGCTCATGCAGGTAATCTAATGCATATCTGAGGGATGTTTCTGTCTGCTGCAAGAACAAGACAAACAAGTTTAAACCCCCCCCCCCCCAGTGATCCCTGAAGACTGCTGTGTCCATTAGACCACACAGGGCTAAACTGACTCAAACAAATAAAGTACTGTTTGTAAATTCCTGTGGTAATCTGTCCATTAGGTTTTTTATTTTTAAAATATGAAACAGAATGCAGTGTCAAGGGGTCAACAGAATTATTCACATCATCTGAGGACTTATAAATATTCATACAAATGTTCACAGAATTTCAGCTTGTTATTGTGGATTTGATTGTATTCCTGTAAAAAAGTAAGATACACATGCCTGGCACAAGTTTTCAAAGCTAAGATTAAGCTTGAATTCCGGCATGTCGGTGCATCCAAAATCTGTTCTTTGTTTTGTTAAGCTAATGTTTCAAGTTCTCATTACAAATCACTAATATAATCTTCATCATTGTGAAGGAAAAGATAATTATTGTCATACATATTATATTAATAATATATATATTATTATAGATCATACAGAGTGTTGACATTGACTTAAACAGAGCAGAGCCTTGCAAAAGTATTTGAACAGAGAGGTCCACTCTGACACTTTTCAGACACTCGAACAGGCTTAAAATTGGACAGAGTCTCCAGTGAGATAAAGACACTCAGCTCATGTCTTATCTGTAGTAGTAGGAGTTAAATATGAGTTTCAAATCCCTTTTTTAAATGAGAACTTCCAGACTCTCAGCCGATGGGAGTTGACATGTTGTCTGTTTTATCTTCCCAGACGGATCTGGAGATGGTTGTGGAGGATTTGGCCCAGAAGGTCAACCGACCGTACCTGAGGACGCCCTGCCACAAGATAATCAGTGCAGCGCGTCTGGTTCAGCAGAAGAGGCAAGAATTCCTGGCGTCAGTGGCCCGTGGCGTCGCTCCCAATGATTCTCCTGAGCCTCCACGCAGGAAGTACGAACAAACACACTCACAGTACTTGTTATTGTTTGTTTCTTAATCCCTCCAGAGAGTAAAAGAATAAATATCTGGTTAAAAAAATTATACCAAAACTAAATGTTGAAGTCATCTGCTTCAAGTCTATCTCTGTTGGCAAACAGTCTTGTGTTTGCGTTTGTTTTAGTTACCCCGGAGGATCATGGGACTGGGAGTATCTTGGCTTTGCCTCCCCAGAGGTAAACAGAAACTCCCACTGTAAAACATTCACTGAAACACTAACTAGCTAACATTTTGGTTCATGCCCAGCTAACGCTACTCCCTAAACCTTTGCTTAGTGAGCTAAGCTGTCTAATGCATGACTACGGCTGCAGCTGACTGAGTTTGCTTATGTGTGTTAAGATGGGGAGTCGACACTCTGTACTGGGTGCAGGAGAACGAGACAGACAGTCCCAGGTAACACACCATAGTTCCATTTTGTGCATATGCATGGAACAAAGGATATTTTCACCTACTGAGACTGTGAACCTGCTTGACATAAAGCAGACCTACAACGCAGCTTTTAGGGGGGTTTTGTAATAACCCATCTTGGATCGCTCTTTGCAGGATTATGCTGACATCCAGTACCGTCGCAGACACAGACCGCGGCGCAGAGGAGACATGCTGAGTCTGCACAACCTTAGAAGCAGCAGCAACACACCAGAGACCAGCAGGAGGAGTGACAACCCAGGTCTGACAAATGTTCTAACAACTATATACCATATAAAACCCTTTTATTGCGATGGAATTTTTCAAAAGGCAAAAAGTTGTGTACAGTTTGGGGTTTTATTTTGGAAGTTAACCCTTTAGTAATGCACATGCAGCACTTTCACTTGAGCACTGTATGCAATAAACAAAATTTTATACCACTGTATTGGCACAAACTCTGGATCCTGATCCAGATCAATTCTTTGCCTCCATCAATAAATTTAATTTGCCACTACACCAGTCAGCCAGCAAATAGGATTTTAAGTTATTGCTCTATGAATCTGGTCTGGTCAAAGAACACGGAGACATTGGTCGCTGGGGTCAATTTGCAATTGAGCCATTTAAAACAGCCCTTGTTTTAATGCCACATGTTGTGTTCCAGAAGCTCCAGAGAGAAGTGAAGGCCGCAGAAGAGCACTGGGCTCGTTGGATGAGGATGACCCAAACATCCTGCTGGCCATCCAGCTGTCCCTTCAGGAGACCCGAAGAGAGCGGGGCCTGGAGGGAGGGATGGAGGGGAGGGTGGAGCTGGAGCGTGGGCTGGACAGGGGACAGGAGAGGAGGCCGGGTCAAGCGGTAGACCTGGGCGACGTCGCTTTGCACTCTCTCAACAGCGACGGTCCCCCAGGAGCAAGAGGCTCCTCTTTCCCCTCCTCTCTCATGGATCCTCCTCGTCCCCCAAACAGGACAGACTCCTCCTCCCAGCCTCCCGCGGCTAACTCACTCCCCCTCCCTCCCCCGCCTCCCTCCCTCAGTGCAGAGCTGCTCGAGCTGGGAGACAGCCTTATGAAACTGGGGAACATAAACACTCCGTATGACCTGGACGCACGCACACAGGAGCAGCTCTGCTCGCACCACACGTACAGCCACAACACACTCAGTGCTCCCTTTGCCGCTGAGCCTGCTTACAGCGACTGCAGCCATAGACAAGACCAGAATGCACTGACCGCTCCATATGCGCTCGATCATATTGCCATCACAGATCCTCGCTATGACAGCAGAGAGCAGAGTTACTGCCACTCCAGTGGCTATTTGGCTGAGGCTGAGCACACTGCCTCCTGCTCACTTGAATGCAGTCAAAACCCTGCCCATCCTAGTGCTTATAATCGGGAACACGCAGCCACGTATGACAGCCCCCCGAAACCAGACTGCTCTTACAACCCCTGCCCAGACCATAGTAGCTCTTACACTCAGGAGCGTCCTGCTGCCTACGCTCTTGAACGCCCGCCCAAATCAGACCCCCAGCCCCCTGCCCAGTTGTGCCTCCCATCTCCAGAGCTCGAGCCGGAGCTGCTGCTTTCACCGGTGATCCCCCCTGGGGGTCCTTTTACTCCCAGCGACCCTCAGAGTCTGGAGCCCCTGGACCCCACAGCCAGTGCCCAGCTGCTGGACAACATTATGGCCTGGTTTAACAACAACATCAACCCCCAGAACAACCCCCAGAGCCTGGCCCTCATCCCCTCCCCGCCCACCACAGAGACCGACTCCTCCCCTGACACACACACTGAGACTGAGAGCGAGAGCCAGACCTCCAGGGACGTGACCCCCGCCCCGCTCTGGCAGCCCCTGGAGGGCGAGCCAGAAGTGGACAGAGGGTCGGCGAACCCTTGTTTAGGTGCTGTGGGCGTGGAGGGCCCGAAGATGTGGAGGCCCAGCACTCTGGACCTGGAAAACAGAGAGGCTAGCCAGGAGGGTGTGGACGCAGGGTGTGTGGCTGACCTGTCGCTGGACGAAGCGCACACACACCCTTGCTCACACTCCCAAAGTGGAAACAGTCCCGCACACACTGCCCCAGCCACAGAGAGAGACTTAGACCTCATCCTTCAGTTAGAGGGGGACCAATCGCCTGAGGAGTGGGAGGAACAAGTACACCTGGTGTGACAGCAACTGAACGCTGCGGAGAGAGTGGAGCCAAGTACAGGAAGAGAGAGATGAAAGTGAAAGAGGAAGGAAAATCAAAGACTGGGAAAACTAGAAGAAGGCAATGATGGAAGAATATAAAATGTATCTTTGACGCCTCAGTGAAAGACGAAGGTCTTTGGGAGTTGAGTGTTTACTGCGTGTATTATAATGTATGTAGAGAGGACATGAAGCCCCACGGACTCTGTCCAGTAAAGATGATGTCATACGCATTTTTTTTTTAAGTGCTTTTGTCTGCCCTCAGAGCAGACAAACTATTCATATTGAAACAAAAGAGTGTTTAAAAACAGTACATAAATGGAAGCTACTGATATCATCACACATAAAATGCTGCACATGTTTTTGTTTTCTCATTTTATTTATTCCCTGCCTCCTGTATTTGTCTTCTCAGTTTGTCCAGGGTGAAAGTTTTGGTGCTGATCACGCTGAAATCCAGACTTGCCTCATAAACCCTCACTTTATCGACACACTAACCCAACCACGAGCCTGTTCAGAGCTCCCAGAGCCAAATACGACGATAACTGTAACCTCGGAGCTCGTTTAGCGTACTGTACAATCAGAGGGCCTAATTCAGATTTTTGGACCTTCATGCACACTGTGCCTGCTTAGTTAGAGAGCCCAACGCACTACTGATCCTTATTTTCGGTGGGCTGAATGATGATTCACCTGGCTGCTCAGCAAATGTCACGCTAGTACAACATGCTCATCTGGAGTTTTATGGTGGTCATACATCTTTTTAACAGTTGGCACAGGTTGGTCAGAGGTCAGCTAACACTTAAGAGTTGAAGGAACTCAGTGTCTTGCTCAAAGACACTTCAGCATCATAGGTGCTTGTCGTCGGAGGGAATTGAACCTTCTGTTTTTCCTGCTCACTGCACCACCCTGCCACCCATTCCAGGCAACTCTGTCTTCATCAGGGAGGAGCTTTTATCCATATTGCTGTATTTGACTTTTGCTTTGGCTCTGTTTGCACAACACAGTTTCAGTGTGCAAAAGTTTCAACTCAAAATGGTTTACTAATAAATTTGGTCTCAAAGTTTTTATATAGAATAAATCTTTATTTAGTAAAGTTCCTCAGCATGAAATGTAAGCATAATAAAAATGAAACAGTTCTTACAAAAACGGCAACAAATACAGTACTTCTCACCGAAACAAAAAGTTTTTTTCTGGCCATTTCCTCAAGATTGTACACATTAGAATAAAAAAGAAAAAGAAAAATAGTAATACTTCATTTTAGAAGAATAATTAAATAAGAGTAAAGTAGAGTAGATTAAAAATAGCAAATATTTTTTATAATCCTTCAATAAAAATCACTGTCCTTAAAACTTTTTCATTACTAAAATCAAAAATAATAAAATTATTAGTTTTTATAACATAATACATAAAAAAACCCCCAGGGATTTAAATGATAGGACACTGAAATAAAATGTTTGTTAACTGTAGATAATAAATGAAGAAAACTAAAGTTGGACTTTATATTATATTGATTGTGATGGTACTTCACTGCATGTTAAGGTTTTGCACTTAAACTTAGATTTGAACTTATCTTTAATCACCAGTCTGCCTCTTTAATGCTGCATTTTTAACATTAACATCAACTTATATTAAACAAGTTTACACTACTGTAACTCAAAACCTTGCAGCACTTTGACACCTGATTTCCTTTTCTCACCTTTTTCAGGGCATTTTGTTGCAATACTTCTTATTTAGTTAACAGTAAAATGAGAAGGAATGTTTGCAAACATATGTTGCATTCATTCAGTGATCTGTGCGCTTTAGTAATGACAATTTAAACTTACACTGATATTTAATTTGTGAATTATGAGAACTGAGCTCAGAGTTTGTCTCTTTACACATCAAAAGTGTTGTGAAAACTGAGCCAAAGCACTCAGACAGTATTTAAAATGAAAACATTCAAATTTAATTTCTTTTTTTGTCATATCTGTCCTACTACTGGTGGCTAGTGCAGTGTGCTGTAGATAGAAGGGAGATGAGTTGGGTTTTTAACTGTAATTTATCCTTTTTTTATTCATTTATTTCTTATCACAGAGATGAGGATTCTTCAAGTTGAGACCACAGTTGTTGGATCTCTGTGCCTTTTTGTTTCGATCGTATTTGCTTATTTGTGGGTATTTATTAGTGTCATTCATTTTTAAACATGCTAAACACAGTTGCTAATGAAAGATAATGAAAACACATCACCTTACACTGAGGTTCTTATTGCACATTAGTATTGTTTGTCCTTACTCTCCTGGTGTCTCCTACTTTACCTTCACCACAGAGAAGCAGTGTCCAGGTTTCAACCATTTTGCTTTTTACTGGAATTTCCACTATTGTTAACAACCACTTTATTTAAAGTTTAAGTGTATTTGGCTTTTGTGTTATTGTTTTTTTTCCCCCATAATCTTGATCCTGGTTTTTTATTCAGCCTTTATCTTAAAACTTTAATCCCCGACTGTAATGTTTACAACAGATCTTAACACTGCCTATATTCTGTCTAAGAGCAAATTTTTGGTTGAAATTTCTCCCTCTACTTTACAAAAGTAGCCAGTTATACAAAATGTGATATGCAATCAGAAATGCATCACTTATAAATTGGTAGTTTGAGTTTGAAGCTTGTTAAAAGTGTGAGGTCTGGAGTGCTCCACTGAAGTGATCTTGACTTAAAGGCCCTAAAAATGACACCTTTTTCTCTCCCTGCTGAACATTAAACTGTGAAGGTGCTAGACAGTTTGTAGGTGCTGACAAGTACATTTCATCGAGCCTACTGAGATGTGAGGGCTGCTTTTGACGCCCATCAAACTTCAGAAGTTGTTTCCTGAAGAAGTTGAGCACGACTGCACACATTAATTTTAAGTTGCACAGTTGCGGCACAATGTAAGCACTGAATATGGGGTCTTTTAATTTGCACAAACATGCTGTTAATGTGTTAAATAATCCAGTGCTGTCAGGCAAGATGCGAGGGACTAATGAGTGCGGCTTTTATTATTATTATTATTATAATTATTATTATTATTATTATTATTATTATTACTTTATTCTTATTTTCTCTTGTTTTCATGATATAGAATTGGATTTCTGGTGTTAAGAGAATGGTCTCGTGCCATTTTGTACTCCATATAAAATGTTTCTATATTGAAAATCTTTCAACCAACCACTTCAGAATTAAAAAAGAGAAAAAAATTGCACTCTCATAGATTATACTTGATACATTCCCAGTGGGTCCATAAGAGAGGTTTGATGTGTGGCCAAAACTGTAAATGAAAGTGTCAGTGCAAAGTTTACTCTCAATAAAAAGAGCTGAAAGTGTGTTGCTATGAGATTATTTTACAGTGCTCTGTGAAAGTGATTTTACAAAGCCGTCTCAAAATACCACAAAAGAGAGTCAGCTACTTTATGTGTTACTCCTACTACCAGTGAACAGGGCAGCACATTAATTCAACAGGGGTAAAATTCTCTACTTAATGACTCTTTAGCAGCACCTGCTGGTCAAACTACAGCACAAGAAAACTTATGTTCAACTAAATGTTATGTAAAATTATATTGTATTGGGATTTCCTCACATATTGTGAAGCTACTACCTAAACTCATACAGCACTCAAGATTCAATATAGTAGTATATTCAGTATACTTGCTGTGTGAATGCTACTCTGGAAAACATCTACATTTAGTTGTTCTTTAAAATCATATTAAAGATCCTTTCAGATTATTCATGGCCAAGAAAGCAAGAAAGATACTTAATTCTAAAAAATAATATTACTCCTACATATTTATTTTACTCATGAATTTAAAGCTATCTTTTAGGAAGAAGAAAAAGAAGTAACAAAAGGACATTCTGACATGGCACAACAGGAAAAGCATTTAAAAAGTCTGAATAGTAGTTGACAAAATAATAATCTTGTCAGAAAAATGAAAAATTTTCATTTTAATTATTTCATTCTAATTTCACTTAGAAAAATGTCCTATTTAGGAAAGTGATACTCATCTGGAAAACAGTTGATACTTTCTTTTAACTTTTAATTACTGTTGCTATAGTTTATATAATATAAAGTGGTCTCAGGGAATATTATACAGCAGTTATATATTTTATTTCTGTACTAAATTATCAAATAAAATTAAAAATAAAAAAATAAAAAATTGTTTTATAACCGTGTAATGAGCGTTTTAAACTAGCTTGCTGAATCTGTTTGCTCCTCCACTGTTAGGTGGCGCTGTTGTCTTAAGTAGCATTTCCTCCATGGTGTCGCTCATTTAATGACGTCGTATCGGTGCGACTGAAACGTTAAACGTTCAACAGCGGCCTGTGTGTTCACTCGAGCGCCGTAATTTTTCTCTTTGGTGGAGGATTTGTCTCTACTGTTCCTCACCATCATGAAACTAGTCCGGTAAGTCGTCTCTAAAAGTCACCTTTTCTAGAATGTGGTGATATGGTATGATGTAAACATTATGATGCTGATGGATGGAGTTAGATGTAAACGGTGGACAGTATTGAGGCGGGAAGCGGTGAACGAAATGAATGGGGGCGCTCGATGTTACAATGACCCAGGCTCTGATATACAATATATGCGTGCTTATGTTTCTACTTTTGTTTGAGTTTAGATGTAGAGCTAGCTGTAAAATCGCGCAGGTGAATATTTTAACGTTGTATCACGAATGTGACCCAACTAGCTTTAACAAACGAAAGAGCGACATTACTGCTAGCTAACTAATAGGCCCAGTCATTTTAGCTGTTCTCTGCAAAGTTTATTTAACGATGGCATTTACCTACATTTGAAAAAAAAACTGTACAGCCAGTTTTTTTTAAAATTACTTTTTGTTTTCCCTTCTCGTTTGGATTGCAACTCTAAAGTAGACGTCGTCTTTTGTTTTGTTTTGATACTGAGAGCTGCACAACCGGTAGCTAACATTTGTTAGGTAGCTGTTTCAAGCGGTGTAAAGCTAAAACAAACTTCTTGTTGAAATAATAAAGGTGCAACGCTAAGATTGATGTGTTCACATTGCAATGTTGTATGATACTCACAGGTTTTTGATGAAACTCAGCCATGAGACGGTTACCATTGAACTGAAGAATGGCACCCAGGTCCACGGCACCATCACAGGTAACGCGAGGAGTCAGCTAGTGCATCATTAAAATATGCTGAAATTAACCTCTACGAAAGTAAACTCCAGCAAAATATTTGTTCTTCAGGGTTCTTGAATCAGGACTCAAATTCAAATTTCTATTGGCATAAATCCACAGGCTACAGCAAGTGTAAATATACAGCGGTTTACTAGGTTCATCTAGCTAAAGTTAAAGCTAATAGAATCAAATGCAGACGTCCTCCAATAAATCCTACTTTCATAAAGGTTATAATGAACTGTTGCTGCCTTTCTAAAAATGCATTAACTTTCTTCAGTTGTAATAATAGAGGTTGTAGTGTGTAGATGTGATTGACTTTGTTACAATACCAGGACATTGTCCGTGTAAGAGTCTTCTTTTTCTTATCTTTTTTTTTAAAAAATGATATCAGGTGGATGTCTTGGTAGAAGTGAGACACACAGGCAGGTTCATTTGCAAAATCTCAGAGCCTGTTTTCATACCTTTTTAAGTGTTAACTAACCTTTTCCTTTGTATCTTATTCAGGTGTTGACGTGAGCATGAACACCCACTTGAAAGCGGTGAAAATGACCCTCAAAAACAGGGAGCCTACCCAGCTGGAATCACTGAGTATCCGTGGCAACAATATTCGCTACTTTATCCTTCCTGACAGCCTCCCATTGGACACCTTGCTGGTTGACATCGAGCCAAAAATTAAGTCCAAGAAGAGGGAAGCAGGTGAGAAATGTTGAAGCGCCCTTAAGGGTTTCAGTAGACCGGTAACCATAATGCAGCATATAGGCATGTTTAATGGCTTCCTCAGTAAAGATTTGCTCAACATGTCTTTCAGTGCACTGACTACCTTAAAAAAAGTAAACCTGATCTGTGTTCAGAATTTATTTATTTTTTTTGTGGTTGTACATTGTGTATTATAAACAATAACCTTTGTGTAAATGCAATGCTTTTCGTTCACTGTTTCGCTTGGGTTAGTATCAAAGTCAATTTAATACTCATATATTTGTTTCTGAATAAGATTTTCTAGTAGAGGATTAAATTTTTACAAAAATGTATTTAAGTGATGCAGTTCATGGAGGGATCTTTTTTCTGTACATTATTGACTTTAACCAATATTATGGAATGACACAGTTGTATTTATTTATTTACTTACTTACTTACTTACTTACTTACTTACTCACTTACTTACTTATTTCAGTAAGATGTACTCTCTTGCTTACTGTAGCATTGCACCGAAAGGTGTTTCTAATGCTTTGTTCACCATGGATTAAATGCTGGAAATACTAGGATGCCATGAGACCCAAAAAATTAATGCAACTGTCGTGCAGGGTTGTTTGTTACAAGTTAATTGGGGTTTTTGCTAGAACAAGACAGATGGTTGAACTTATCAACAGCCAAAAATGGTTAGGATTTTGGTGGCAAAATTGATCATTGTCCTGAGCAATTATGTTGATTATTTCTGTAAGGTGGCATTGTTTGACAATCAAATTGAAAATTATTACTTCCTGTAGGTGATGTATATTCATTGTCTGAAGTTAAAGGCCAAAAGAATCCAAACAGTTTGAATTTTAATGGATTAAGATGCCTTTGAATATTACATGTTGTTTTTTTTAATGCCTGCAGACACTACAACTAATAACTGACACCTTCATGTAAAAATCAGCATGTGACACAGAGACTATTATGCTTCCAGACATCCCGTTAATGATATTAATTGTTTTCTTTAAGGGCCAGTGCCATTTATTCAGCACATACACCTTGTTTGTCTTTTTGTCGAGCCCAACCTTGAGTGACACCATTGTTACATTTTATAGTGATGCAGGTTGTCTAGGAAAAATGTTTCTCCGTCCGGTTTTGGTAACACACCTGACTGATATTTGGTTGATAATCTTGCACTTTTTTTTTTCTTCAGCTTCATGCTTAGCTGGGATTTGTCTACTTTTAAAAAATGACTATAATTATTGATGAGTGGCCCACACAACTACATTGTGATACTCGAACCTGCTGCTGTATGTTTGACAAATTTTGTGAAATGAGCCTTGTCTGTTTTTTTCTCAGTGGCTGGACGGGGGAGAGGCAGAGGACGAGGACGCGGCAGAGGAAGAGGTCGAGGCAGAGGTGGCCCGAGGAGATGATCACCAGGCCCCACGTTTACCGGCCACCACCTCACTGTTTGTACAGGATTTTTTCTTTTCTCAGAGGAAACGTTTTGTGAATTTCCATGTTTTTGTTCAACTGTTTTTCCTTATTTTGTACATTAAAATCCTTATGAAGAGGATATGTTTGAGTCTTGTGTATTATTGCAGCACAGGATCTGTATTTGTTTGGTTCACATGTTTTCACTATAAGACTGAATAAAGTGTCTTTGCATAAAAATATGTATTCCAAGTGCTAATTAGTAAGAAAAATAACAAATATTATCGCCCTCTAAAACGTGACATCACCATATAAATTGAAACAGTCCAAACAAAAGGAAACTTGATGGTGATCTGACAGTGTTTAAGGTGTGAAGCATCATAGAACTGCATATCTCTTTCCTACTATAAAAACTATGAAAGCATTTTAAGAAATTTTTGAAAATCGTGGTTCATAAGCTTGGTCAAGGTGAGGCAAGCATCGATCATAGATACATTCATATGGATGCATGTACTCGTATACTCAGTATCTCGTGTGAGGTTTTTTTTTTTATTGTGCGATCTTACATACAGACACAATACATATTTACAAGCACATGGGGGTACTGTGTACAACAAACACCGAAGTAACAACAAAAAGAAAAGGATTTACAGATAACTTACACAAAATTTCTCCATGCAAGCTTACGTTTTGGTGGCTTTCTTATTTCTAGTGTCTTTGATTGTGCAGCATAGCAGAGCAGTTCTTTTCTAAAGAGTACAATGTTTGGTTTAGATTTGGCCCATTTGTTTTTATGGATACGAAATTTCCCCAAACTCAAGATCAACTGACAGAAAAAACACAAATCTTTGTCTACAGTCCGGTCATCAAAATAAATTAAAATGTTTTTTTTTTCTGGAAACTGATTGTTCTTCCTGTTTCTTCTTGTACAAACTGCTGGACATCTTTCCAAAAGGTTCTACTGTAAGTGCATTGATAGAATAAGTGAGCAATGGTTTCATCTTCAAGTCCACAGAAATCGCACAAATATTCAATGTCTATTTTAAATCTTTCAAGTGTTTTCTTTGCAGGATAGATTTGATGTTATATTTTAAATGAGACTTCTTTCACCGTGTTATTAAAACTGAATTCATCATCAGCCAGCCACACTTTATGCAAGTTAATCTCTCCAAATTGTGCAGACCAGTAAATTTGGCCTCTAGGTAAAGTTGTAGAATGTAAGCAACTTCTCAAATATCTGTTAGAGCAGGATTTTTTTGTAATATCTACTTCACCAACAAAAATCTCACGTTTGTAATTTTCTGTAACAGCAGTATTTCTTTCAGTCCCCTTCAGAAGCTGCAACACACCCTGTAGTAGTGCATCAAAGCTCACGGCATATTTCTTCGGGGCTCTTGTGGGAGTTAGCGACCCACTTCCGTACTTGCTCTGACGTCATGCACATGTGAGCTACCTGAACCTCGCGAGATCACAGCTGTGGCTGCGTTTGGTTGCAGCGCCACAACAAGGCAGCTGGGTTCTCTCTTATTTTTCTTTCTTTTCTTTTTTTTTTTATAAAAAAACAAACATGTTATGTCACCTCTAGAGATCAGCGCTCCATATGGAAAGTTACTCAAATTTTAAAATGCTCCCTGAAGATAGAGGAAGCTTGCCGGACGAGCCATGTGCAATCGATAATTCACAGGTGTATCACTGTTTGTCAAATACAAACCACGGCGGAGTCAAGACTCATAGAGTTTCATAGATTATAACAATTTCAAAGCGAGATTAAACCAATCTGCAAAAAGTCTGATTCTGTTTATTCCCGAGGGAAATGCATGTTTTGTAGGTTTGTGAATTCTTCTGATTTCACAATTGCTGCAGTCCTATCCTAATCTGCAAATTATGCAGCCTGTAGGTCTTTCTAACAGGACTAATAGGATTTAAAATATGATTAAATATTATCAGTTCTTTTGTTTCTCCAACTTTTCCAGAAAACTTTCCAGCGTGACTGCAGTTTTTTTTTCTTCTTCTTCTCTGTCACCGCCCCCTGCTGCTGCTGCCCGCTTACCTCGTCTCCGCTCCGGATGAAGCGCAGTTCACACTGAACCGGCATAATAACAAGGGTTAGCTGCGGTCTCCCGTCTCGTCCAGCCGGAAAAGCAGCACGAATAAAAAGATGTCAGGTGCTCTCAGCGGCCGCTTCACGTATTTCGCTTTCGGAAGCAATTTGTTAAAGGAAAGATTGCAACTTCGAAACCCCTCGGCGATATTTTGCTCAACCGGCCGGCTGAAGGTAACCAATCATTCCGTAGAATTTAAAAGATTTTGATGTGTAATCTCCACCTTTAACAAATAATGTCACTTGTACAGTATGTAAAAATTACCAAAATTCGGAAAGTGGAGTGTAGATGCTATTTTTGTGCCCCCTCTAACGGGGTCCCCCTAGCATTGTCTGTAAATATGACATATAAATGGCTAACCATTCATTCTTTGTGGTATTTAGTCACCACTTGACTTACGTGTCCGTCGATATGAGGACTTGAAAGCAGCAGGTCGAAAACATTACAGTAGTTAGCTTCATCATTTCACGCCTGCCTCGCACTGGTTAGCTTAAATGTCCAGCGTGTGGGATTCACCGGTCAGCGGGGATTTACCGTGAACGCACCGCGCTGGAGGGAATGTAATTTGTTAGCTGGTTAAAATCTCTGTTGTTCGACTAAAGTCCGCTTATGTCATGGCCGACTGACTTTGTGGCCTCTGATTATTTGCGTGCAATCACTTGCCTGGCAGGTGCACATGTAACTAGGACCATTGTAAAAAGTCCGTGTGCTTTCAAGCCTGACGGGACTTTTGGTTCCGGACCGATGTCCAGTTTCCCGGAGATAAACATGAAGTTATGCAGTCTGAAGTGTTACAAGCTGACTGGTTTCGTCAGGGTGATTGTAGGTCTGCATCATCAGCACACCACCAGGACCGACATAGTAACGTAAAATCAAATTCCGGTAATTTGGAAGAGGTATTTGTCAATCAAAACTTAAATCCTGATGTGTGCATTTATGTTTTATGTAAATATTATTATTTTTAGCTTATTAGTAGTCAGCAAATTGACAGCATGTTATTAATAATGATTAACACATAAACGAGACGAGAGGGAGCCGCCTTGTACACTCATTACACAAGCATTACTACTGTGAATCTACTGTCTAGTGAATCTGGTTCTACTGAAACTACTGTCACGCACTTATTTAACCAAATGAACTGACAAAATACACACAGTAGTATTTAAACACAGCAGGTCAATCAGCTTTGACATGGAGAGAAATTACCACAAGATGTAAAGTACTTGATGTGACTTGTTATATGTGGAGTTAAGCTGAGGCAGCCTTACCTGGGACCAGGTGATCACCGGCTGTAATGGGATTGTTTAATTTTGTCTATTAAGAGCTGTTTTTCTCCAGGAGTATGGCTCTTAATTTGAAGTAAAGAGAAAGATGGATTTTGGTGTCTTTTTAATCACTTTAACTTGAAGAAAATAAACCCTCATTTGTTTCTTCTGAACTTAATATTTATTATGGTATTCTGATTAGCTGGTATAGATCATGTCATGTCATATTTATATCTATGGAAGACGCCGGCATCATGCTTATGTGCATAGCCAGTATGTTACACTGGTTGCCAAATGCTTTTGCACCATCCCCTGTTTATGTGTGTTTGTATGTGTGGCAGGACTATAGGTTAAACTTTGGCCTGTGGGAGAAACATGCGGAGGGCTCTTGGCATGGCGGATCAGCCACCATCGAGTCCCATCCAGGGGCCGAAGTGTGGGGTGTAGTCTGGACTTTGGACAACGAAAACCTTGCAAGCCTGGACGAGTGAGACACATACACGCACCGCTGTCAATTAGTTAATATTTATCATTTATACCAACACAGTGTGGTTCATCTCTCTGTGTCCTCAGACAGGAAGGGGTGAGCCAGGGAATGTACACCCCCCTAGAGGTTTCCGTGGAGACAGATCAAGGACCGATGCTCTGCAGGACTTATCAGATGAACAATTTTCATCCCTGTCCTCCATCACCTCAGTACAAACAGGTGTGTGCATGAACACGCAAGCACTGGTATTAAGACAACAAACTTGACTCATTTAAGCTGTACAATGCAATAAATAACACATTCTAACTTAAGTTTTTAATAAAAATTTTTAAAGTCTGGTGTTTTTGGCAGCTAATTCAACATCTGTCCCTGTGTTTTATTTAAGGTGGTGTGTCAGGGTGCAGAGCAGAATGGACTCCCAGTAGAGTACCAGAAGAAGCTGGGGGCAATTCAAACCAACAACTACAGTGGCCCCTCAATCCTTGACGAAATCAAAACAGTTATGAAGTAGAGAATGGAAGTTCACAATTCTGATTTTGGAAACATCTGTAGACAGAAACAATCTCACAACAAGGTCCATTTAGTATCTGTTCTGAGAACAGAGAGAGCAAAAACGAAATGCAGCATAACTGCCAAGAGGCCTTAAGGCAGGTTACCTTGTGCTTTACTTAACGATACTTCACCTCAAGTCTGTTTGCTTGCAATTACTGAAACTAATTTTTATTGCTGTCATTATTACAGTAATCTCATAATTCCAGTAAGAATACCCTAATAAATTATAATGATGTATTATTAAATGATGATTAAGACTGTGAGATTATTTTAACAGGATGTTAAAAAAAAAAATTAAAAACCACTTCTAAAGTCGAGGCTGAAGGCTGACTGATCATCTGTTATAAAATTAAATTGGCATCACCGTGTGACTTTGAGGTACCAGTGCATGCACACAGCAGTGATGGTTTGGCTGGACCCAAAACACACCAAGTGTTTCATTTTGAACTGCTTTCAGGCTGTTAATTTGACTAATTATTACTATTTATTGCTACTATTGATTTTGCTTATCATTCTGATTCTTTATTGATTCCTGATCAGTTTTAAGTTTGGAAAAAAAGTTAATCCTGTAAATGAGACTATGTTTTTACAGGATTAACTTTTTTAAGGATATCTCACTTGAAGAGAAAACCTGCTTAACCTGCCCGAATGACTCTAAAGTAAATTTATTATTGAATATTTAAACTAATTATTGGATTTGGTCCTCGACTAGGAAGCAACTGCACTTGTGTAAAGCCTTTTTAAAATATTACAGTCCTGAAATTTATGCTCTTACTGTATGAAAAGATGTTTCTGCATATTACTGCTATTTTCACACTTAATTTTTAATTTTAATGTGACAGACTTCACAATAATAACTGCTGTCATCTTTCTTCCGCTCCAGCATGACTCTTTTTTGCAAGTTTTCAGGAGCAGAGATGCACAAGTTTGAAGTCACTATTTGGAAGTAAAAAAAACATTGATAAAAAAATCAGTAATAGCAAGAGCTCAGAGGTTTATGATTCTAATGGATGGGACATCTTAGACAATAACATTTTTTATGGGCTGACTTTATTAAGAGTTCAACAACTACGTTCTTTTCCTGCTGACAAATGCAGAAAAACTGATGGATGATGGATTTTTCAGGTCGTTCAGTAACATGAAACAAACATACCCTGGAGTGCTTTCACAAAGCTCGATTTAAAATGTAATTCTTTATTACGAAATGAAAAATAAATATTAATGATCCATTTACGTAACAGGAAACCTCTTTATTTTTTACAACACAGTGGCCATGAACAGAATGAGAATTTGCTCTTTCCCAACGTTTTTAATTCTCTAGGAATTATAGAAAATACATGTATAGTACAAAAAGAACAGCTGGCAGGAGAACAGAAGTTACATGTTGAACACCCAATAATATGTATTTATGCTATGTTGAATCTCTAGGTAAATTTCCACAAGTCTAAGTAAATATGTAGACTTCACAATGGCACAAATTGTAATTTAATTTGACAGTAAAATAAAGGCTCATGCAAGCAACATGGTCAGAGGTTTATAGTAACCAAGTGTTCATTAACTGGGAGTTTTAGACTCAAACATTGGTACATTCTCATAAACTGGGCATCAAAACCGATTGGCCTCAACGGTTTGCAGGAGTGACCGCAGAGATGGTTTTCCACTGTAAAAACTGTAAAAAATGAAGAGGGGGGAGTGATGTGAACAGCTGGAGGGGGTTTAAAAACAGTGAGAAAACAAAATAACAAAAGCTGTGTACATGATACAAATAGGTCCAAATATGTAAAACAAACATCAGTTTATAAAGAAAAGCATAATAAAAACAGTAAATCAAGTCAAAGTGTTGGGGTGCACTAAAGTCTTGATATTAGTAGACAAGCGATGATGCCAGAAACGCCGTTTTGTACAAGTGGGCTTAAATTAAGAGTGCAAAAGAGAAAGAAAGCAGCTACCAAGAGCAAATCGGTGCTTAGATCAGTAGCCATTGTTGAATGAGAGAGTGCAATCAGCTAAATACTGCTGCAACTCAACAGTCTGACACCATAATACCTCACAGACAATACATCTGTATCCCTTTTATGTTCTAAAAGGAGCATGACAACATGGCTCTGCGCTTATCTGGAAATTAGGATATGGACCACTGTCAACATACCGAAGTCAAACAAAGCACTATTAATGAAGGCTACATTAAGAAACTGCCCTCACCGGTAACTTCTGTTAGGAAATACATTGTATGCACTGCATGATGAACTTCTCTAGAAACTAAAAAAAAAAAAAAGGCCATCATTGAAAGTATTTGTGTCCTATCTCATATTTAATTGGGGATATCTGCTTTTCATTATCTGACGTTTCAGGTTGTTTATTTTTCACACAGTTCTGAACTCATTCCATCTGCTCCACCTGCTCCCCATCTGTAACTTTATCGTTCCCACTTTCATCCATCGGTTCTGGTCCATCCTCACTGTGTTCCATCTGCTCCGTTGAAACAGTGGGCGGTGGATCTGTGGTATCGGCGACCTGCTGTTCTGGGATGATGAGATTGTGCTTGACTTTTCTCAGTTCTGTCATGTTGAAGCCGAGTATAACGGCAGTCCTGTTCCTCTTCAGGCTCTTCATGCACTTGTTGCGCTTCTTGCTGAAGTGGGCTGCCAGTTCTGCTTTGGTGAAGACCAGCCTCCTGCACAGCTCTTCAGTTTCAAGTTTGGTGGCATAGGGGTTCAGGTTGAAGTATTTGGATACGAAGTCCCTGCGCCCATCTCCGCTGCGGCGCTCGACGGGGGTGGGCTCTAACACCAGCTTCGCTGTGGGGTCTTTCTTAATCACAGGCTCCGGTGGGGGCAACAACTTTTCCTGCTCTCGCTTTTCCTGCTCCCGTTTCTCACTCTCCCGCTTCTCATGCTCTCGCCTCTTGCGCATGATTGCCTTTTGTTCTCGCTCCCGTGCATTGGCCGCAATGACTTCCCTCAATGCAGCCTCGAGCCTTTTCTTAGACTGCAGCTCTGCCTCTGATTCCAGAGGCACCGCAGTGGGTGCAGCTGGAGTCACAGGAGCTGGAGCTAAAGTTTGTTTCACTGTCAGCCCTTGTGGCACTTGAATAAAGTAGAGTCCGGATGGCTGACTGAGCTGCTGAGCTGGTTTTGGTGGCTGCTGTGGTTGTGGTTGTGGCTGTGGTGGTGGTGGTGGTGGTGGTGGTGCTGTAACTTTGAGGGGCTGTGGTTGTTTCGGTGAACACCGGCATCGCTGAATGTGTAGCATCACTGCCTGCTGCGTGACCTTTCCTGTGTACACACCATTGCAGTATACGCACTTGAAAGCCTCTGTCTTGAGGATGGCATGGATGGTGGGTGCTACAAAGTGTTTTTGTTTTAGGTGCTCAAGGTGCTTGGATTCATTCTGAAACTTTTCGTCACAGAAGGGACAGTATGAACTGTTGATTTTAACAGGTGCCTGGCAGATTTCTTGCTGGCTGCTGGGCTGCAACTTAAAGAAAATCAGGTCAAGAGAATTTGTAACCAGGGCAAGATTGACCTCAATGTCACCTAGGACTTCTTTCGGTGCGGTGGTGTTGACATCAAAATAAGGGAACAGAATTCCTCCAGCACCTTTTGAATAAACCCTGTACTTCTGTCTCAAAAAATCACAGTATGCCTTGCTTGTGGGATTGTGCTGCTTTACATGCTCAGCGAGCTGTTTGATTGAAAAGAACAAAGCTGAGCAGTACAAACAATTCAGGCCATGCAGCAGGTGTTGGAAGACACTTTTTTCTGATAGTAGAATTTTGCACGTTAGACATTTAACAGTTTTGTCAGGCATTTTCTTCAAGAATGCTGCTCGGGCCGCCACACTTTCTGACTTGGTTGAATTAGATTTCGTCTGGTGTGCGACCTCTGTGTGCATGTCAAAGACATTAGAAGGGAAAAGTTCATTGCAGAGGGGACAGGTAATCCATTTCTTAGTTTGTGGTGTGGAGTTACTTGTTTGCTCAACAGTCTTAAGAGAGGTACTTGTGCTCTGAGAAACAGGCATTGCTACTTGCAGTGGAGCAAAAGTGTAGGTGGGCATGCCGTTCATCCTGTTGCCAGTCGGGATCAGGTGACTCAGCAGAGACTGTGAAGTCAGCATTGTACCTTGTAGGGTGAGTTGGTTTGTTATTGAATTTTGTGTAACCACAGCAGGTTTAGACACAGTTCCATGTCCAGCCGCCATATTGGCCTGTAGTCCTGGTGGGAGAATAATTTGTTGCGCTTGTGGAGTCTGTTGTGGTTGAGCAGAAGCAGGCGTTAGAGTCACTGGTGCCTGTTTCAAAGACACATTGGATACTGTGGGAAGGTGTACCATAGAAGGTCCTTGGGGCAAAGCACTTCGGAGGGCTATCGTGGCACCAGGCTGGAGCAAACCTTTAGCTTCAGCGCTAGCTAGCTGCACTAGCGCTGACGCTTGAGGGGGAAGAAAAGCTTGGTTGGTTCCAGGGGCACAGATTAGAGTAGCACTGTTTGCAGTTCCTTGTAACTGCTGCAATGCCACCACAGTCCCAGCAGGTTGGCCATTACTTGGTAAAACCAAAGATTTACTGTTCAACAATTGAGGTTGCTGTGGTTTAGGAGCAATACTTGGGAACGTCACAAACAAGCCATTCCCATTGGGTGTTGATTTAATGGTGTAGTTCTTGTTTTCATAAATCATACTCTGCACTTGTGAGCTGACTGAATAGTGCGACGGCTCAACCAGCATGTGATGCAACATTTGGTCAAGGGTTCCAGTGTTCACCCTACAAACCTTGCAGCAGTAGATCTTTGTAGCTGTGGTGCCTTGACTGTGCAATCTGTAACCAATATATTGTTCTGCCGTACTGCTGAGATGCTTGAGAATGATGTGCTTTTTTATCGCAAATATAGAAGAGTTCGGAAATGCACATCTCCGACACTGATACCTCTCGTTTCCTGGATGTGTGGGTAAAGATCCATCCCTCGGAAGTTGTATATGGGTATTGAGTTTGGAATGGAAGAACAGCATGTGCTTCTTGACAAGCTTGGGATGGCCGATGAAGAGGCACTGAGAGCAGGGTACCAGAGCACATAATGACTGCGTATATCGGTGGCAGCGTGAGACATGGTTCCTGAAGTTGTAGATGTTTTTTGAAGAGTACTTGCACAGGCTGCAGCACAAAGATCGAGACCGATAGGGCCACTGAAAATAAAGAGAAAGCAGTCAGGTATTTCATTGAAATCAAGTTATCATTTTTCAACTATTTAACAAACACTCATATTAGAAAATCATCTCTTGTTCCTTGATATTTTAATATTAAAAGTTATCACCACAATTCAAATATCATAGTTACCTTTTTCTGTAGTCTGCTATTGAATCCATATGTGAAATCAAACCACTCAGTTTCCTCAAAGGCCTCTTCTTCATCTGAGTTTTTCTCAGAGTTTTCATTAAGATTCTGCACAGTAAACAAAACACAAACAAATCTTAAGAATGGGATACAGCACCAATGTAAAATGTGTCCATTAATAGTGCTACATCCAAAGTAATTTAGATGGATTATCAGTGAAATATACAAGTTTCATACATAAGGTACTAATTGTGCAAAATATTAAGGCATCAGTACAGTGTGAATTTATCATATTAATTACATATGCACTTGCTACTGAGGTCAAATCTGCTGTAAAACCAAAAACCAAGCAAAAGCCCTTCCTTTAAGGTTCTAATGTCCAGGTTTTGTTTGAAATGGCTTTGCAGCTGTGCTGATTTAAACTTACAGTCATTTTGGAGGCTGCAGTCTTGTTTGGAATCATACTGCATACAGTAAAGACATATCTCTAACATTTTGTCTGCCTATACCAATGAGTATAAAGTAAAGGCAACTCTTTGTATCATACAATACTGTTAAACAGCATTACCAACAACAGCATCCAATATTACATTTAGGTCACCTTTCCTAAACATCTTCATCAAAATCTTCATAAAGACCAGATGAATTGCAGTACAGCCATCAGATAAATTATGATAGGGTAGCAGTGATTGGGGGTTGGAGCTGTGGCATCAAGGTCCCACCCATACAGCCCCCCAACCCGATCCAATCGAAGATCGAAGGCAAGGCTAAGCTGTCAATTATGAGAAACCCCCTTCTTATAGCATCAAATAACTCATCAGAACCAAACTTGTAGAAAAAAAGGGAACACTTGAACACACACTGGTATAATGAGAACCAGTGTTAATTTCGTTGATGAAGACTATGACGAAAAATATTCATCAACAAACCTTACTCACGGACAAAAACTAAATAGATATGAGACAGATATGATGACGAAGACTGTGACGAAATATAACTGACACTTAAGTCAATGAATAAAAACGAGACGAAAATGTTAGGGCGGGACAAATGGAGAAGAGATCCAATCAAAACTACCCTTTTTGTAGGACAAGTTAGTAAGAAATACAATCAGAGCGAATCTTTTGAGGGTAGGTTGATCTACAGAGCAGCAGAGCCATTTGGCACAACAGTTAAATGCAGCAGCAGTTTCACACTGACAAGAGGAGGACAAAGACGAGTTTGCAGAACTTCGCACAGTTTCGAAGACGTTTTCACAACAGTTAGGTTGTTTACCTACATTATATTTAGTTGTGTTTAGTTGCACAGTCTTAGTTACACAGCTTTGGTTGATTTCAGTTGACTTCGCTCTTAGCAGTTGTGCAGCTGTGCATTTTGTGCTGTGTGTGTTAAGAAATGCATGGATAGACGTACAATGAGACTAACTTACACAGTCTGATTATTTCATAACCACCGTGTCCAAAGCAAGTACTTCCTGCACCAACGAATGTGTCCCTCAGCTTCATCACAGACTATTACAGAGCAGACCAACAAAACATGAACTTAACAGGTTGTTTACAAATACTTTTACAAAGCAAGCAGACATAAACCATATCTGTTCTGTTCACATTTATAGTTAAAAATAAATACTAATGAAAAAAAATCTACTGGACTGGTGCATTACAAAATTTTTCCAGTTAACTTTCATAACTTTGTTTTTTCTTTCTTTTTTTTCAGTAACCTTATAGAGAAATGTTTTCCATTGAAAGGTTTGCTTATCATTTCATTTCCCGCCTTTGAAGAGTCCGGCTGCCCTTGTTTCCTGCTCAGTTGAGATTATTTTTGGTGATCTTTCTTTTTCCCAAAATCTTAGAAATTACATGGATGAATACATTGATTCTGTTGTTTTAAATAAAAATGATGGCAGGAGCACCCTGGTGCCCAAGGGGTTAAAGTCTTACTCATTTTTCAGCAGAGATACAGGCAGCTGTAGACCTGCAGGCAAATGTGCATGTGTTTCCATACAAACTACAATCAGGGGTTTACATATGCAGACCTGTTCCACACACCTGCACTGGAAAACATGATGGTGAAAAAGAAGAAAAGCTCATTTGTTTACTGATTTTGATAATCATCAAGAGAAAAGTTTCATGTGAGCCATATGTGTGACTGCTTATCAAGAACAGCGTTCTGCTTGGAACCAAATTGAATCAGCAATTGACAACATCTACACCACCATACAACACCGAATATACAACATGAAAACAAAATCTACAAAATGAGACTGTGGTTGAAATGAACTACCCATGAAAATGCTGAGTGTCGTAGAACGAAATTCTAAAAAAATTGAAATTAGTTAATATTGTTCCCTCATCTCAACGTCAATAAATTTCCTGAATTGGCTTTTTTATTAGATGCCTGAAATAAGGTCTGTGGTGACAACCTTCAGACAGTTTCTCCTTTTGTCCATAATACGTCAGTAATTTCAACATTTGCATGTTTTTTTTTCTTTTTTTGCTTATTTTTACATCTAAAAAAAGCAATTGCTCACAAGGAGCTACATGAGAGTATAAATCTTGTTAGAGAGTTATAAGTCATAATGCTAAACATGGTAACTAATCTTTTTGCTTGTCCATCTTTACTGCCTCCTTGTGTTTATACTTTTGCTCTTGTAAATTTCCTACCCCTGCATTTCATCTATTGAAATTATCGAGTAATATTGTCTGTATAAGGTAGTATAGTTGGACACTCACTGGTGATGCACTGTAGTCATTCAACCCTGGTGTAGTTCATTTATAGCCTAATGTAAGCTTTTTATCCTCGTGATTGAATTTATGCTCTAAAATCATAACAGTGGTGTTTATTTGTGAAGATTATCTTGCCGAAATACAAAGGGAAAAAAACATCCTAAACTTTTGTTCACAACAGAGTTTGTTTTCTTCCATAAATCAAAATCCAGTTGACTTGTGGAGAGAACCAAGGCCACATCATTCTTCAGTACTACAGACTGAAAAAAAAAGACTCTGAGGATACAGCAACATTTTCATGTAGAACAAAGGGGGCAAAACAACTTTAAACAGGTCAAAATTACCAAGAAAACGCAGAGCATGTCATCACAGTTCTGATGTGCACCCAATTCTCAAGAGTTCGCTCTGAGAGATTCCTGACAACACACAAACAAACCCCACAAACTCACTGATGATCAGCTCCTACAATAAAAAAAACAACCTAAAAGTAGATCTGCTGGCACTGAAAATCTAAACTTAAAACAACAACTTTTGCTTAACTGTAGCCACAATTAAGTGTCAATTAGAAAATTCATGGTAAATGGTAAAATGTAATGCGTCTGTGGCAAAATTTAAAAAATGCTGATAAGATAATAAAATAGCTCAGTAATGTCTGTTACACAGCAATGTCCAGGTCTAGTTCACCAGCATTAGCTTCGTTTGGCTGAATAGCTACATACTAAAGGTTGTAAATGCAGGCAAAATCACACTGTAGCAAGAAAACTTCTGGATGCATTCATCTGAGCGAGGGTGTGTTCTATTATGAACAATTCAACACTCAATGTGCAAGACTGACTCTAAAGGAAGATAAAGGCTCAGTACTTAAAGCTGTCATCAGCATCTTAAAAACAAAAAACAGGTCAGCAAAATTACCATTAAATATTACAGGCTCTGTGCAAAGTAAAGGATCTCTAGTTTTACCTTTGGTGAAAACTGTTTTCAACTTACTTAGCTATTAGAAAATATGGAATTACTCCTCACACTACATGAGGAAATGTCATCAGAAGTGAGTAATTACTATGTGGTCGACTGAAGACAAAAACTGCGGCCGTTAGCAAAACAGCAGGGAAACATTTTTCCACGGTGAGAGTATCACAGAGCTCCACCCTTATCTAGAGATCATTTTTCAGGTCCTCTCCAGGACATTTTCAGTGATGGCCCGGCTAAATTGACAGACAGGGATCTCGAAATACACCAGTGGTTCTTAAACTTTTACTGGCATGGCCAAAACATGGCAACCCTTAATCTGAGAGCAGAGTGAGCTTTTGTCCTGCTCTGCAGTGTTTATCATGTCTGTTCCTCCAACCGGGAAAGTAAGAAAGAAGTAGTTGAAATCTAGACTTCCAGCCCACTTCCTGCCAAGGCCAGGAAACACAAGGCTGACACAGACTTCCCATGAAGGGTTGGCTGCCCTCATCCATTTACCTGCTTGGTGCTAAAACTCTGATATACTGAGATCATGATCATGTTAAGGAAGATAAGCCTAGTAATAATAATAATACATTATTTCTGTCTACATTGCAGGCAAGTGTGTTATCCATGCTGAGATACCAAAACACCAAAGAAAACTTAGATCGCCTCCTTATTTTGTCACCCACCATGTGTCACTATAAAATCTGTCACAGAAATGCTTCACACTGCAATTTCAACATCTCACAACATTTATATGATTATTTGAACATGTTCTCAGTAAAAAAAATTGTTGACTACCACCAATGAACACAACTGTGAAGACGAGGGTGCACTTCATGAGGAGCGCCCCCTGACATAATATGACAATGTGTCTGTAGAAACTTTTAGATTCCTGTGATCCACAACATCTCAGAACTTAAAGTGGGCATCCAACATTGAAACAGTCATCAAAAAAGTCCAGCAGAGGATGTATTTCCTGCACCAGCTCAGGAAACTCAATCTGCCTCTGGAGAAATCTGGGGTAAATCAGACTTTAGTCCTTCGGAAAGTAAATTAAAGTAACGATCTGTAGGTCTATTTAATGTCTTCCCTTAATAGCAGCACATTTGCAAATTATTTTTATTTTCTCTTTATTTTCTTTAACCACATGATTTCCTGCATTTGTAATAGGACTTTCTTTATCTTTACAGTGGTCAGTGTGCTACAGGAAACTACAACCCTTGAGTTGAGAGGGATATAAAATCAGTGAGGAAATGTGTTTAATCACGTGTTCTCCTTCATTTTTTCCTGTCTTTCTTTTTTATGAAAGAAATTACATGAAAAATAAAAACAAGCATAAATTTATGGATCCAAATAACAGATTTGATCTGTACTGGATCCTAGTCCAAAGGTTCTTTATGCCTGATCAGCCGCCTGACAGAGTAACAGAGGTATCTGCTTAATTTGACAGAAAAATGGGATCCTGTTGACCTTACTGCAGGTACAGCAGTAATTACAGCAATAATTACTGCTGTACCTGCCTTTTCTTCCTAAGTGTTATGATGAAGCAGTAACAAGTACACAGGCAAATTACACCATGAATTATGATATCTTGATCAGCTTGTTCAACAACTGTGATGACAATGTGTTCAGTTGTATTGTGAAGCAGCTCTTAGTAAATTAAGTAGTGAGGAAATGTCTGTGCATGATCTGCATTAAGTATGAGACGTCATACTGAAGCAGGAGTATTAGCAGGAATATATCTTGTCACTGGAGTGTGTCACTTTCAGATAATGTAAATATTTTGAAGACTACCATAAAACATTTTTTCTATAATCTGATTCAATAACTGTCAGCTCACAGAAATTATTCTGATGCTTCTTGAGTCAGGAAGGAGTTCAGAAAGATGAAGATGTCCAAGCAGAACACAACAAGATGCAGCAGAGAGTCCTTGATCACAGGAAACCCAGGCAGAAAAAAGTTATAAGACAGAACGGCTCTTAAACCGAGACAGATCTGCTTCTACTGCTGTCCCGAAAAAGTTTGTTTTAATTTGCCCCACTTTTAGTCCACTTGTAGTCATCAGGTCAAATCACACACAACGTGATGGTTTGCAGGTCTGGATAGATGATGTTCATCAGCTCTGCTTTACCATCTGTAAAACTCACCACAGGCCACTGCTACACACACTATGCTGTATGATCAGTATTAGAAAAGTTAGTGAGGAATATATGAGATATTTTTATTGATTTTTGTCGGGGAGAGAAAGAGTGTGTGTGTGTGTGTGTGTGTGTGTGTGTGTGTGTGTGTGTGTGTGTTCTGTGTATAATTAAAAAAAATGTATCAGTCTCTGCACTTTGATACACTCTGTCTTATCTCATCTTAGTGTGAGAATAAAAAAAAATGTAATGGTGTGTAATGCAGAGAATAAAAACAACGGCAGGTAGATCCTGCTGCGTAAATGTTGTACTCTTCATGTTACAGGTCATCATGTATCATAGATAACCTTCTTAAAATCTGTTGCAGAATCCCCTGTGTGGAAATGTCATCCTTTCCATCCATAAGACATGCTGACAGTATCATAGTTTGAGTTCAGTTATTTCCAGTCCAGATATAAACGGTGAGTAAGATGCATTTTGGGATATACTTGCATCTGTGCGGAGGTGAGAGACAGACAGGCAGACAGACAGACAGACAGGAGGAGACAAGAGACAGAGAGACCAGGCAGTCAAACAAGCCAGCACAGCCTCCCTGCAGCCAGAAACCAGCTCCCCTCTGCTCCCCTCCCCACACTAACACCCACTACCCCACCCCACCCCGGAGGATGCCTATTGTTCCCCCATTCCCTAAACAAAGCCTGCCCCCCACCTCACCCCACACCCCCAAACCCACCCGCCCTTTCCCCACCTACCCCTATTGCCCCCTGCCCCCCACCCACTCAACATTGTTGCACTAATAAACCGGCTTCGCTCCCTTAAATTTCATTACATACAAGTTTAGGTCCCCTTCATTCACTGTCTGTGGTCTCATCCCCTTCAACAACACACACACAGCAACATGAGTTAGAGGGAAATCTGAACATGAGCTCCAGTGACTTTATGGGGAGCACAGCGTGCCGAAAATCACTATACTGTGAGTAAAAGCAATCTAAAATGAAGGAGCTTTTATGGTCCGAGATGTGTCAAAACCATGAAATTAAAACAGGAAACAGTGAGATTTTTATATGATAAGAATCAAAAGAAAATGTGTTTTTTAAAGATAAATTATTCAATTTATACCTGAATAACTCCAACAACAAAACAGAATTCTTCACAGCAAGAAGCATCCAGTAATTTCCAGGAGTACTGTATCACCTGTTGATTCCTTCAGACAAACAATCTGAACCACGAAAAACTCTCAGTTGTTTCTGCAGAAAGAAAAGCTAAATTATTAGAATAAAAGTGAACAAAGTGGGTGTACATCTGGATGTCACAAGACATCATTTCATGCCAGGAAGATTACTCCTCCTAATCCTGACTCCATGAAAATCTGTGTGCCGGATTTTGTTCTCCCGTCTACAAATGAGACGACAGATGAAACAACAAGAAGGAAGAAAGCGAGCAGCCTGCCACTCACAACTCCACCATATTGTTACAGCATTGGTGAAGTATATGAACACACACACAGACACGGGCACGCACACAGCGGTTGTGACTAAAGCACACAGAGGCCATATGGTGCGTCCTCATCCACCGACGCCTGTTGCTGCCGTAACAATAGGCCTGCCTGGCCTGGACAGCAAGAGGAAAACACACACAAATGTGCACTGACACACACACACACTCACACACTCACACACACACAAACCAAATGGTCGTTAGTCAGTCAGTCTGCGTTGCTTAGGCCCAGAACAAACGCCTGGATTTGCATTCTGCACCTCCCTTTGCCCTCCTCCTCCTCTCCTCACACACACACACACACACACACACCCCTGGTCTCTACAGGTGCACAGACTACTCAAAACAAATGTCAATGGACTGGAGAGGGAGAGGCACAGGGGGGAAGAGAGGGGAGGAAAGTGGAGGGACGACAGGAGGCTGTTTGCCCAGGGTGACTGACAAAGCTTTGTACACTTGCAGGCCTAGACACAGCAAAGACAATAACACACACACACGCACAACACACACACACACACACACACACACACAGAGATGTACCTTCTTTCTCTGTTACACTTTCAGGACTGCCATATTTGTCATTTTGATACACTTTAAAGGGACATAAAGAGAGATTAAAAAGTGCATTACGCTCCGAAGAAATTGAGGCTATCATTTTTTTTTTTCCAAAAGGTTAAAAAAAAATTCAGAGCTATTTTGTGTCATCTCTTGAAATTCACATTTTCAGAAGCAATGACAACATTGTAGATGAACTGATGCTGGTGGAAAGTATTACTATGTCTCTGTAATCAATATTATCTACTGTTGCCGGCTACAGATGAACCAAAAATCACTCTTAACACCAAATTAAGTAAATATAGCTCTATAAGCATTATATAGAAGAATTTAAATATTTTTTTTGATTTGCCTTTTTGATATTTTAAATCTTGTTTAATGTCGTCTCACTGCACACGCTGATGCTTTTCTAACTGTGGTACAAGTTATATTGGTTACTTGATCGACATACAAAAAGAAATTTTGCTGATAATTGATTGATTGTTTCAGCCATTTTTTAAGCAATGGTGCTCATGAATTTTAGTTTTGCTTCTTAAAATCAACCACTGGCTGCTTTTCTCTGTTGAGATCATAGTAGATTAATGATTGGCAACGATATGTATGAGTTTTCTGGATATTGCAGGACAATGCTCTCAGCACAGAGCAATTATAATGGTCGGATTTCATGATTTATGACAATATTACAGAAAAACTGTTTTTCAATTTACTGAGAAAATAATCCGCTGTTTAAATCGATGATGACGATGACTACAGTTGCAGCAACAAACAAATGTAAGTGTTTCACCTGCCTTAAAATGCATAATGACTAATTGTTTTACCAGGTTTACAACACTCTCTTATTAGCAAGACAAAACAATTATCGGTCTGAAGATTTTACATCAATTCTATCAAAGGAAATCATTTTATGTAACATTTCCCTCCCCTCGTCTGACTGATGGATCACTGTTACAGAAGTAATGCAGCCTCTGTGTTTCATGCTACAGGCTGTAATTGTGTCCAATAATTACATTGAGGTTTGGCCTGCATTACAGCAGATCTCTCGCTGAAGGACACGAGCAGTCCTTTAATCAATATTTTAAAGGAAATACACAACATAATTATAAGCCCAAATGGGGATATTATAGGCTCGTGATACTGAAGGAGATTTTAAAAACCTCTAATGTCTCTTACAAAAAAATACTTCCGTCTAACACAGTAACTGAAAACTTATTTGATGTGAGTTGGTGTTAAATTGAATGGTGGTTAAACCAGCTTGAATATTAAAAATAAACCAAATTACAAATTCCAATCATAGTTTCAGAAAAAAAGCATAAATGTCCCTGATATCTCACAGCTAACATCAGTTTAGTCAACATACTGTATATAATAAAAAACGTGAATTAAGACACTGAAAGATAAATCCGATTGGAAAAGGTGGAAAAACTCTTATTAGGCTTTCTAAAAAATAGTTTTAAATCCTTAATAGAAAATCCACCAGCAGCCTGTGAGATCGTGTTTCCATTGAGAATAAAATGTGCTCTGTCCACTGGGTAAACACTGACTGTGTGCATGTTATCAGCCTCTGGCCTGTTCCTGTGACTGGGGCCTGCCTGTGAAGGAAAAGAGAAAACCCCGCCGATGCAACAAGTCCCCCATTCACTACCAAGCTTTGTCAGGCTGCCTCCCAGCGCTGCAGCGAAAATGTTTTCATCCTTTTCGCGTTAAACGAAGGCTGATTCATGAGCCTAACTCTCACGGAGAAATAGCCTACTGTATGTATTTTAGTCTACGAGAGAAAGAAGTGATAGATAATGATTGTTTCTTATTTGGTGTCGGGAGAAAGGAGGATAAAACTGTAGTAAAAGCGACATCCCTCGCTTTGAGGATCTCACAGCAAAGGATTAATAAGCTTGTTAGTTGTTTAACATCTATCAGGGGGCTGATTGTGTCGATATTGGTCGCGATGTCGCCGAAATTGTTGTAGGAGTAATTTCAGCCTCAGTTACCACTTCAGGGTTTTACAAACAAGCTAAACGTCCGGGGGCTTCCAGACGCGCAGGCTACAGAGGACTCCTCCTTGCGAACTTACCTCGATTCATACGCCTCTGTTTGGATTAATTCACACACTTTTCCACGGATCACAGTCGCCACAGCATCGGGAAGCACTCCGCCAACTCCAGTTTCCTCTCGGTTTTGGTTTAATGAAGGATCGGGCGCGCTGAGTGCGTAAAATGCGCAGCGTCTCTCCAAGGATGCGAAATATGCGCGGAATGGGAGCAGGAATGAAATGAACGCAGTGGACTGAGTTGAACGGGGCGGGGTGAGAGGGACTGGCGTCACCCTGGATGGATGAAATAGAGTGAGTGAGAGATGGGAGGATGGGTGGAAAAAAAGAGAGCGAGGGGGAAGGGGCCGGACTGTATGGGCTGCGTTCAACAACAAAAGAAAAGAGTAGAGCGCCCAAACTCTATTCAGTGGAGGAGAAGAATGGGTCGAGATGAAAAAAAACACGGTCTGCTCTGCGTGTACGAGCAGCTGATAACAAATCTGTAGAAAAAATGCAGGGCAACACCTTGAGCGAGTAAGATTAAAAACTTCAAATGCCACCTAGAATACAATTTAAGACACAGTTGGACTACAAAAATAAAAGTTAAAAGTCATCAAGTCATCAAAGAGCAGTTTGAAATACTTGAGACACTGAGACTTCTAGACTTTTCTAAGAGGAAAACACGTATGTCTCAATAAAAAGTGAACATCTCAAGCAATAAACTGTTGCCCAACTCGATATTGCTTGCTTGCTCTGGTATGACAAGTAGCTTATTCTGGATAATGTGAGCTATTGTTGGCAAACTTAACATATTGTTGTATAACTGAGTAAAGCGCCTGGCCTAATGACTGTGCTTTGCTTGTGCTGGTGTCATACTGACCTATAAATGATTTCAGTGTTTCAGCCAAGTATTTTTCATTATTCTGTGCTGTTAATGTTGTTTTCTATTTGACTAAAATTTAGAAAAATATTCACATTTGTATTGTATTGTGAATAACAAAAAAAAACTTTAACAGAAATTAGTGATTACCTTCAGAAAAATAAACGATAACTTAATTGATTCACACCCTTATGTCCTAGAATAAAATCAGTCTACTTATGCAAATGTGAATTTAAGGTTTTGTTAAAGAAAAATTAACAAAAATTGAAAATCCCAGTACCATTTATTTGCTAAATTAAAAAAGGAAAATATACAAGAAGCAGCAGCAAAACAGCTGGAACAACAAGGAAGCAGGCGGTCGACATGCCAACATTTAAGCTAACACAACAAATGAAGTGTTGCTTTCAGTTGGCTTATTTTCTGTTTGCATAGCTTTCAGTGCATGCTTTTAAAACATAGGCTGTGTGCTGCTTAAACCCTCCTCTAGATGTTTATTAACGACATGTCACTTATTTTATATAACTGTTTCAACTTGAATAATCAAGCTGTGAAATGAAACTTATTTTGCTCTGCTGTCCTGAAGGAACCCCAGGGCTGCTGGGAGACCCCACTTTTAGCAGCCACGGCCCTGAATGGAAAATCTTTGTGTCTCTCTCAGATCTTTGAATGCAGCAGGCAGCCACCTCTGTCTCATAAAGGAGTTGTTGTTTACTACTAAGCTCTGCCTATCTCAGGTTTCATCCCCTCAGGCTCTGCTGGACTGTCATCTTCCCAGAGGGAGGGGCTGTGACATAAAACAAACACAGATATGCCAGGGTCACAGCCTGGAACACCTTCTGCAACCAGACACCCGACACCAGAGCCAGGCTAGCCAGCAGGCAGACCAGCATTCCACATGGCAGCGTGTCTGTGTTTGTGTACGTAGCTAAAATTCTCACAGATGCATACAAACATATCCACACAGCTGACTCACATGTGGATTGTACACATGTTTCTGTCACATCTTTGTGTAGGCACGTGTGTCTCATTCTCAGACTCAGAGCCATGCAAACACAGAACAGACTGGTAAAACATTCAGCTGTGTGACCCTGAGGTCAACAGTCTTAACTCAGATCTAACCTTAACTGCTTTCCTGCTTTCCTGATGTTTATAAAGGCTCTCTGTGCCTGAGATCCTATATCTTCCTCATGTAGAGCTAAAGGCCTGCATCAAAAGAATTAGACTATTAATATTTAGAAATGTATCAAGTCAGCATTAGTCTTAATTACACAGATCATGTCTAGCTACACAGATTATAATTCTGCCATAAAGGAAAAAAACAGTGGCTTTTTTACTTTAATAAATCACTATCATCTTGGGTGCTGCCAAGCACAGAATGCAGCAACTGCATCCTGCAAAATAGTAACATGTATATGGCGCAAGGGGAGGAGAACTCTGACTGAAATAGTCACCCAATGGCAGGTTTACGCCCACAGCCTACATTCGATGAGTCAAACTAAGTCAGCATTAGTTTGCTGAGATTTATGTTTGCATGGTGTTGGTTTATGTTTCAGGAAAAGATCAAAGTCCCCGCTCAGATTTTGTCAGAATAGTACGGCCATAAAATCTAAATAGATCTGACTGTCACTCCCCAGAAGCTCTTTGAGGTGCTAAAAATAATTTTGTGGAGAGACAAATGTGTCCAACAAGTTCTACTTTAAGCAATGCTGCTTCAACTTGAACCTTTTAATCTGTGCATCTGTGCAATTTGTGTATAATTTAATATGCTGGTCTCTTCTTTGCTTAAAATGACAGAGGGGCGAAATAAAGAATGAGGGAAGTATGTCAGTGTTGACAGACACAAAATGTGCTCTTGTGGTCTGTGGGAAGCAATCTAAACAAAAAGGGTGTGGGGTCTCCACATGAGTTGATCAGATTCATATGAGCTGAGTTATGATGACTTTCATACATATGCTTGAAATGAGCAGAGTACTGAGCCTCAACATCATCCAAAAATATAAATAAATGTTAATGTATGTAAAGGACCTGCACTTAAGCTTTAAGGTCATGTAGTCTGTAACTTTGCTTTCTCACTGTCAGACTGACATTGATGAGAACATTACTTTCTCTTTCGGGTTATTCACATCGAACATTGGTAAAGCTCTACAAAAAAAAAAAAACTTTCACATGCAAAATAAGTCTTTAAATCCATTCCTAACGCATCGTCATATGAGAGAGAAAAAACAGTTTTCCAAGCAACATGGATTCTTGAACTGCAACTAAATTTCAAAAAAAGAAAACAAAAACATCAGGACTTTCTTTTTGTCCAGAAATTTGTTGACATGATAACAGGGACACAAAATGCGAGACTGATTCATTATCATTTACTTAGCAAAAACAAAACACCAACTCAGGGATAAACTAACTAAAAGCTAGCTTTATTTTATTATATTATTATTTTATTATTCTATTTTTATTTTTAAAACAGTGAGAGCAAAAGAGAAAACAAACAAACAAAAACCTGAAAAAGGAAATCCAAATACTAAGGAATAACAAAAACTAAAAATAAAATGACAAAGCAGGATGATAAGGTAAACAGGCAGGATGATGACTAGAGAACCAGGGAGTGAGTGCAGGATCATGAAACGAAGACATGGCCAGGGAACAACAGAGGAGCCAAGGAATGAAATAAACCAGCTGACTAAGACAAAGAGGAAACACTAATATTGCAAACACTGTCTGTTTCTGTCATAGATATTCACGCTTAAGACATAGCAATTTAAAATAAAAATGTAGCCTACATGGAGGATGCCACTGACCACCCCATCTGCAGGTGCCACTGGTGTCAATTGTGATGCAAATAAAAGCAGAAGCAGGTGAGAAGGCAAAGATTAAGGAGTAAAAAATATGTTTTCCATTGCATAAAGTCTACAGGCTTTACATTTTCCACCATATGATCGAGGGGGCAGGTGGATGTTGAGTGGGATTTGTTAATCCTCTTTGCATATATGTTGCAGATCTGGAACCAGCCCATGACTGCATGTGTCCCCTAGTGTATCCTGGGGGATATATTGCTAGACAAGGGTTTGCCAAGTTTGAAGCTGTGTACACTGCGCACTCAGATCAAAAACCATGTTTGCATTCTCTGCATCAAAACGGTCTGGTGAAAGGAAGACTTCAGCAAGGACTCTCCTCATCTCTGCTGCAGTTTATGTTTTTTTATGGAGAGTGTATCAAGGAGGAGAAGAGAGCAAACATTTTGGAAACATAAGTGTGTCATTAATGTAAGTAGACAAACTAATTTAGAATTAAAATTAATTGAACTTTGACCTTGGCTCTTTGGTAACGCCGCAGTGCCGCACTGAATAGATCTGAAATTGAAAGAGAATGAGTAATTAAAGTAATACTTGAGCACATAAATTAATCAAACCCCGAACAAACACCTGATCAAATTCATTCTGCTGCGAGATGAAATGATGCCTCAGAAAAAAACCCTGAAGCCTAGTTATCAGTAGTGCCATAGTGATGTATTCTCCCACTTAACTGAAACCTTGGGCTTTGTGACTGTCGCTCACCTCCATCCCTGCACATATTAGTAATCATATCCTGGAGAATTTGTTTGTGTAGGTTTTAATTCAACCTTCAAAAAGTGTGTTTGTGTGTATACATGTGTGTAGGTTTTGCCAGAGCAAGACTTTTTATGCAAAGAACAGGATGAATACATTTACAGCGTGGCTTTGATGTTAATGTCTACATTGGCCGCTTCTGTTTTTAAATGTACTTTCAGTGGCAAAGCAACTCCATGAATATCTGAAACGCAGTTAATATATTTTTGCTCACTTATTCAATGCTTTCTTGCTTAGTTATTTCATCAGTCGCAACCTTGAAACCACCTGGCTATCCAAGATAGCAAAGAACTCCGAAACTGTTGGACAGCTTTAGTAAATGAAAACTGTTTTAATATGTTGGAACAGTTTTCATTTGGAGGTCATGTTTACCTGTCCCTTTATGCACAATCAAAAAGCTATTGCCCCCTTAAAAATCTGTATCTCACAAAATGCATGTATCACATTTTTTATGTTTTTTTAATTTTATTTTATTTTACTGAAATCTTGCTCTCTTTCACACTCAGCATTTAGCTGGTTTGAATCAGCTTATGTTTATACATGTTGATAATAAATTGCTAACATACAATGTTAACGATGCCAAAGTGAGTCAAGGAGTTCCCCAAGGTTTGGTGTTTGGGCCAGTGCTATTCACCTTACATATGCTTCCTTTTGGACAACATTATTGGAAACATATGATTTATTATTGCTGTTATGCAAATAATACCTAATTATAATTATCAATAAAGCCAGATGAAACCAATCAGTTCAACAGTTCAACTAAACTTCAAGCATATCTTAAGGAGGTTAAGACCTGGATAACCTGCAGTTGTCTAGACTTAATTTAGACTAAACAGAAGTTAGTGTTGATCCTTAACAACATACAAAAACACTATTTAATGATATATTTCCTCTGTTTTTACTCTGTCCTCCAGTTCCACTGTGAGAAATCTGGGGGTTATCTTTGATCAGGATATGTCCTTTCAATCCTATATTAAACAGCTTGCTAGGACTGCCTTTTCTACCTTCATAACATTGCAAAAATCAAGCACATCCTGTCTCAAAATGATACATAAAAACTAGTCCATGCATTTATTAGTTCCGGACTGGATTATTCCAATTCCTTATTATCAGTCTGCCCCAGTTAATCCTTAAGGAGTCTACAGTTGATTCAGATTGCTGCAGCATGGAAATTTTTCAAACAGGATTTGAATGAGCTGAACTTCATGTTGAAGATCACCACCAGTGTTGGGATGCATCTATTGCTATGATCTAGAGAACAAACAGCAGTCTTAGTCGTCGAAGAACCCACAGTCTTCAAACTGAACAATACATGGCAGGTCAGGAGCACAATTAATAACATGCTGGTGGATTTCTTCGACATTTGTGGGTTTACACACCATGAATTATATAAATTGAACAATAATCAGTACAATCTGTGGCACCAGCTGTTAACAATTTTTTTAAGCACACTGAAGTGCAAACATTGTATTCATGTCAACCTCTTCATTTAGTTTTCTCTGCAGGATTTCATTGTAAATGCAACTTCTCTCTGAATGCCAAGGAGACTGAGCCACGTGGAAGCTTCCCTGTGCCACATTTTACTTGAACACAATATGTTCACATTACAAAACTCGATTGTGTATATTTCACTTACAAAAAGCAGTAGATGAAGTGGGCAAGTTGAGCACAGGGCTTCAGGTGCACCTCTCCTTCCCCGTCTCCTTTTGTGTTTTAAATGCTCACTTTTGCAGAACAGGGAGCAGACTAGCCTTCTTTTGAATTTTTGACATTTATTGGACACATGGATAGAGTGTGTCATGCAGACATGAAAGACGGCAGTTACAGGGCTGAGGTTTAGGGGCCCAATTTCCATGATCGGCATTGATCACTCTGCTCAGACAGGGAGAGAGAATGAATAAACTAGTCAGAGGTCACCAGTACCTTCCCTCTTCTGCTGCCTCTCAGAGCTGGGAGTGCTGATCTGAATCAGTTTTACCTTTTGTGTCATTATGTGCATTATGAGTGAGCGGGGACTGTTTGAAGCAGGGGAACAGACTGTACTGCCTCAAACAACTACATCTGCAGGACATATGTTCAGAAATGATCATAACATAAGACAGTTATTTATAGCATATCTACCATACAGATACTTTAGTCTTAATTGCTGGATTTTTGAGAAGTTTGGCTGCTGTTTGTCAAAGGTGTACAAGTTGATTAAACATATTCAAAGTTGTTCCAAATTTGGTGATTGGTGATTTGGTTGTTCTGATCACGCTGACTAATGCTAACGGACCAGTTTGAGTACCTTATTCATATGATGCTACTAATTGGATTCCCCTTTAGAATAATACAATGTGCAAACATCCACAGCAGCCAAAACTTGGTCTGTGTCCAAGTTGACAAAAATGTATAGAAGAGGTTCAAAATATTTGAAAAAAATGATCATTTCAGTCATTTTAGATGAGAGGATTGTTGCCACCCTTTTGTGTGTTGGATGTGGCGTCTGTGATTTCCTCATTTTGTCATTAAGCATGGTGGCTCTCAACCTGTTTCTAATAAACCTCCCTTCAGGAACCAAAAAAGATTACCTGCTCATTCCGTAACCTTTAATAATTATTAACAATGACAGGGAAAGCTACTAAAAAAAACAGGGTCCAGCTGAATTTTAGTTAATAAAGGTCAGCACAATAGCATCACCAAATCTTGTTTATTTACTCTACATAAGCCCTACTCAATCCTTTCAGTTTTCACAGCATATTTTTTTCTCTTCTGAGCCACACCTTAGGTACCAGTGTGCATATACTGTGTGTTAGTGACAGAAAATAAAAGTATTGTACTTAATTACAGTTATGAGATAACTGCTTTTTATTACATGAATTTTCTTTGTACTGCACTTAATTGACAGCTTTATCCATTATCCATACGGTAATAGTTCATATTATCATCCAGATATCCAGACACAAGATTTCCTTGTAATAAGTATTGTTACACTTTTTACTGCTACTTTTGCACAGAATACCTCTTTCACCACTGCTTTGTGTGTAATACTGTACACACTGTGTGAGACAGTACCTCACACTAGTAGGGAGAGCACATACACACATGAACATAAAATGGGATACATGAGTCTTTTCTGGTGTTATCTGCTGCGTGTCTCCCTCTGTCTACTGCTCCCTCTGTCTTTTCTCAGAGTGGCAGAAAGATGTTAAGACTTGAGATGAGCTTTGAAAATGAAAGGAAAAGGAGACATGTCGGCGCATAAACATGTAACATTGACACAGTTATGACTAATGAAATAAGCCTGCTCTACTCTGTAACATTACCTCAGTGGAGTGCCAGCAAAACATGACCGGGCTGTGTGGCAGAGCCTTTCACCTATTGCCTTACAATATTATACTTTACTGATCATCACAAGGAAAACAGTCCTGTCTTTATAAAGAGGTAAGAGGTCAGTGCCAGCTGCAGAGGACCTGCTGTGGCTTCTGTTTGTGATCAAATCAACAGTGGAGTCTCATAAGAGAGTAAACCACTAAAATGCCAGACCTACTTACACTCAGACTTCAGTTAGCTGTTGTTGGGACTTATGAATGCTTAGGTCTTTACTGAAGAAGTTAGAAAGCCCCAATCCAGACTCAGATAAAGTAGTTGTTTTGTTGTAGCCACATTAAGCCTTCAGTTGTAAAAAAAAAAAAAAAAAAAGTGGTTGAATTAACTTATTCAAGAAGGTGGGCAAATCACATAGATCAGGTTTGCAAGTACATATTCAGTTAAAGGTAAACTTTGAAATAAAGTGTTAAGACACTCTGAAAACTCTGTATTAGAAAAAACTGAAATAGTTGCCATTAATTAATCTGTGTCCACTTTTCTTAACTTCATAAAGGAGCAGAAAAGAAAGTGGATAAAGTTTTAAGGTAACAAAATGTGTTTTTGTGGTTATCAAAAGTGTGGTCTCTTGCTTAAGGTACAAAAACACAGACAGCATAAAATCAAAGCTCAGTCTCCTGAACTCTGTGTCCCCTTGTGACCCACTCACCTAAGTGCAATAAAAATACTGTATCATGGTAATAAAAGCCACTGAATGGATCCCTGGATGAGGGAGTGAGCAAAGAGGAAATCATCATAACATGGTTTCACATTCAACAGGATCTGTTGCAAATGACATAAGAGCATCTGAGAGGGCAATCATCACCAGATACTGTTACTTGAACCAAATGTTACACTGCAACGCAGGCAGTCGCCCTACAAAGACTCCATCGACCCAGAAACTGACTGCATGTATGAGGCACAGCAGGTTGAATGACATACATGTTGCACCTAAAGCACAGAACAACCAGAATTTAAAAAAAAATCATGATATTAGGTATGAATTCATAGCCTAACAGGGTTCCAGAGTACCTTTGCTCCCTCCAAGATTTGTTTGCACAAGTGAAATAATGTAGGAATTCAGTGTAGGAATTTCAATCTACTGTGAATGCCTGCCTTTTAACAACTTGGCACAATCTGGTACTGCACAGATCTCCAACTCCTCAGCTCTTTTGTTGGAATGCCTGGGCTATATTTACTCTTTGGAGGCTGTCTTTGTAGATTAAGCATGATAAGCTAATGTCCATACACAATCCAAATCCAGGAAATACCTATTTTATACTACTGCAAGTCTTGCATCCCTCAGAGAACTCTGTCGCAGAAATATTCTAAACTTGAGCAGCACATAAAGCACACAATGAAATTTCCTTTACATTTATTTTTTAAAATTATTTATCAATGTATTTATTGATAATTTCAGAATATTTTCATCCATCTAAATGTAACTTTAAATGACTAAAAGCGGTATTAAGTTTTGTATGGCAAATTTTGTCAAGGAATTCTTAAATATGGAGTTTTTGTCGTCACTGAGTCCTGACTTTGCTTTAACTTTTATTTCAGCTATATGTGTTAACCTCCTGACAACATCAAAGTTTAAACATTTTTTCAGCCTTTTTTCTATGTTGAAATGTCTGCTGGTTAGCCGATACGCACACATACGACACATCCATAGAGAGCTTTTCTGTCTTCACAAACAAAAATGTTGAGGGTTCATATGCTTCTTGAAGGTGAAATTTAATGCTTAACAAAGGAACTCAGATGCTCAGGCTTACATTGCCAGAGCAGCTGTCAACTGAAGATTCAATTAAAACCTATACAATATCCTCACCTTGAAAATTCATTACAGTCCAAAGGATCACAATTTCTGGATTCACACTTCATATGTTAGGAACTCCTACACACACACACACACACACACACACACACACACACACACACACACACACACACACACACACACACACACACACACACTCACACACTCACACACTCACACACTCTCTCTCTCTCTCACACACACACACACTCACACACTCTCTCTCACACACATACAGGCCACAAAATTAATTGAAAAGCAACTTGGAATCAAAAAATTTTGAATCAGATTGTCTGCATTGTGTGTGTGGGTATCAGCACGGAACACTGCAATGCCAATGTATAATTAACCTCAAATCCACACACACATGCACACACCATTTACCTCCCTTTCTTTTCAAATGCTATTGTGGAATGCGTGAGGAAAAATGAACCTTTTTATTCATTCGGTAACTGTCCTATCTATTTCGGTCTATGTTGGGGTCAACTCCAATTCAGAGAGCTTTTACAAAGCTATCTCTATTTGGCCAAAAGAAAATTACTGCGGGGGTTCATTTTTGTGCACACAAGATTGGAACAGATTTGACCCAAATATTTGTTTTGTTGGAAAATAATTACTCTTTGTAAGCATCAAAACATAGATGCATTATAGCCAGTATGCTTGCAGCTTAAACCAAAAACAGTTACTGTGTTCGTTGCTGACAGCAGAGCGTACAATTAGTGTATTCAGTCAGTATTTCATCTGTCTTCAAGGTCATGGTAAAAACGATGTGTATTAAAATGTGATGTATACTTGTATATTGTATTAAACCACAGAAAGCAGAACAATAAAAATAAGAAAAATGTTGGAATATGAAACACAAGAAAACAAGTGGCTGCTGGGTAAAGTCTTTATGTATTTTGCAATGTGAATACAACAGAGCTTTGGTCAAATAATTCAAATGTTCCTCCACACATGCAAAGGAAATTTGTAGTCTTAAGACACGTGGGCAGCACATGCACCTCATTAAAAGTACTGGAGGAGTGTTCACATGTTTAAATAAAGGCACTTATGAATGACGAAGAAGAGCAGACAGAAGAAAATGAAATAGCTGGAAATACAAGAACAAGTTACAAAAATGTACAATAAATACAGATTTACTTTTTCTTTCCTTAGTTAATGATAAAGTCATTGTTCATGTAAAAACTCTCCTTTATGTTATTAAAGTAGGATGAAAAAAGCCAATGCAGGGTTACCTCTATGACTGAACTAAATGCTAATATCTTATGTTGTTAGCAGACTTTTGTAGTAAGACTATAACGCGATGCCCAATTTACAATAAAAAATAAGCATTTTGTGGCACACAAGCCGAATGTCTTTGCAGAATTTAAAAAAATACTGATTTGTGTGTGGTACATTTTCCAACAGTGACAAATGTGATGCATGCATTCAGACAAAAAATAGTTTTCTATAACAAAATAGTATGAAAACATAACGTTAAGCTTTAACATGTGGTCCATGATAAAAAGTGTTCCCACTTGCTGAACGTGCAGCTCACTCTACATTCCGGTACCTGGTGAAGAGGTTGTAGAGGACGCGCAGTGTTGATTTAAGGTCACAGTTCACAATGTCTAAGGAAAAAAGCAGAAAGAATAGAAGAGCTTTTATCACAGAAGCCCTAAAAGGCAAGTGGGAAAAAAAATTATTCCAGTGATCCGTTTCCTCCTCTGCGTTTGTGTAAAACAGCTAAAAAAAATGTATATAAATACTTTTTTTTAAAATTCATTTTCATAATTTTTGGTTGGCATTTTTGAGGAGCAGGAGTTATTCAGTAGCAACAACAAGATGAAAGCCAAGCATGCAAATTTTCATTGGGCGAATGCTTTTACACAAAAGGAGTACTATCCCTAATGTTCACTAGAGGGCAGGCCTTCTGTGAGACAACTGGGTTTAGGAAAATTAATAATTTCGGCCCAAATAGATAAGGAACGATTACTGCAAAAAAAGGAAAACCTCTCCCATGATCAGAGCAGTGGTGTCTCTTGCTCTCCTGTGGTCGAAATGTGTTACAAAATCAAACATTTTGAAAAATGAGCCTGATTAAAAATATCCGTACTTGTCATACAGATGGAAATGAAAAAGAACTCAGAAAAATAATCCTTTTTTTTCAATCCCAAAAAATGTATTTTCCAACCTAGCAAAATCTTGTCACCTGTTTTCACACATTAAAAAAAGACAAAAAGAGGAACTGTAAATATTGGTCAAACTAAGAAAATGGATCACCTAAAAAATTTTTTTACTCGACTTTTAGATCTTTTCCAACATAAAAAACATAGATCTAGAAAGAGTTCAGATAAGATCTTGTCAGTAGAATTAAGTCCTCAAAACAAGAAATGCTGCAGATTCTCTTATGGGGGCCAGATTGTTGCCTCTCTACAGCTTAATGGCCCATATCCACAATTCAAATCTTTCCTTTAGCACACAGGGCTCAGCAGATGGCTGCGAGGTGCTTTGGTTGTACTGTGGTTGTGGTTAAATGAGAATTATTAAAAATCTGTTTAAGACACAACACAGAGCAAATATTTAGGAATGTTTTGGCATACCCATCAATGAAACATATTGGACTGTAAAGCAAACTGAGGGTAAATCCATTAGTATCCTTGCTGAACACATTCTTCAAATAAGCTGGTAAACTGTCAATTTAGAGTACCATATTTTCCGCACTATAAGGCGCACCTAAAAGCCTTTAATTTTCTCAAAAACCGACAGTGCGCCTTATAATCC
>JAQMCX010000019.1:3476872-3510950 GCA_029814765.1 Acanthurus leucopareius | reverse complement strand
AAAACTAGACTAAGACTAAAAGATTTCAGATGACTAAAATATGACTAAAACTAAATGGTGTGTTATTCAAAAGACTACGACTAAGACTAAATCAGAATTTGCTGTCAAAATTAACACAGATTAGAACGACCTAAAACAGAGGGATATGTGACTTCTACTGCACTGTGGGGTATTGAGATGTTTCGGCTTCTGTGTTGGGAAGCTGTCATGTCGTCCATCTTAATATACAGCCAGTGGGTTGGACTTGAATCTATGAGCACAGAATGTCTAGCTTAACTTAATAGTATATGTAACTTAAAGTGTTAAGTGTTACACTTATATCCTTTAAGACACACTTTAGGCCTAGCTTTGGGTCGGACCCAAGTTTTAAAGGCATCTTCTGTTATTTTACATGAGAAAACATACCTTGAGCAGATTCTTACAGTCTTCTAGACCGATTTCAGTTAGGATGCTTTTCACCGCCTTGCGTGCCTTTCGGATCTTCTCAATATTTCCAACTGGAAGCTGATACATTATTCCTCACAAGCCCTTTGAAAGAAAGACAAGCGCTGATGTAATGAAGCTTAAACACACATAATATAAGTAGATACATCAAAGATATGAGAAAAATAATTGATCTCTAAGTCTTAAAGAGTGAATATAAATGTACATCACAGTTCTGTCACAGCATTTTTCAGCCTCAGCCTAGACTAGTAATCACCATTTGAATAAAATGCTTGAACCCTCTAAACCCAGTAATACCAATAGTAATAGTCAGTTGTATTTTTTTCATATGAATATGAATATGTATATGTATATTTATATGCACACACACACACACATTTATCTTAGTTGATACAGTAGGACTTGCCTTTAAAGTATTTTATCTTTCTCAGTTAGGGTTTATTTTTTGTTCATATTTTTTGTTAATATTTTGAATATATTATTACCAAGTTTATAATATATTCAGGTTACATTTACATTAACCATCATTAGGAAAAAATGATTGGATGTATACTTTAGCTTAGCCCATGTACAGTCTGCTAACATGGTTGTTGGCAGGGGTTGGCTAGCGTAAGACCTTTCCACGACCAGCCACTAGGGTGCGATCAAGAGCTTTTATGCGCTGAGTCCAAAATCACGCACTATGCATTCCATGTTCATTATGTGTACTAATATTCAACCTACTTTTGTGTAAATAATCATTAGTATGTTAACATTGTGGACACCCAGCTCAGCATAATTCATGTCACATCACGAGAGCCACCTTGCTAGTTTGAGCAATGTAACCATGGTACCCTGTGCCAATGATGAACCAAAATAAATAATATATGATGCTTAGCAGAGTAAAATCATACTTCCTTTTGACTTGAGTGCAACTGATGGTAAACCATAGCTATTTTGGTTGCTGTCCATTATTGTTTATGCTGTTACTGTTGTTGTCAATCTCACTGTGTTGAACTGTAGGATATTATTGTCACGTAGTATCCAGTGCTTGAGTACTGTAATTTTTCTCTGGGAATAGGATGCACTTTGTGTGCTGTTGATTTCAAATACAAAAAAACAAAAAAAAAACAAAACCCCTCACATAGTGTTTTACTTAATAAAAAGGTAATGTGGATTTTGGACACAACCAAGTAGTTCAGCTCTACATGTGCATATTTCTTCATGTACACGTGCAGTCAGTGGTCTAAACAAGGAAGCAGCCATTTTAAATTTAGTTATCTGCCTGGACTACCACTTGCATTGCATTAATAATCCACTAGAGGGCAGTTTACATGAGCCAGACTTTATAAATATATTTTTAGGTTAAATTGATCTCTTTTGACAAACAAGAGATCTCATGATCTCATACATGAAATGTGATACAAATAAGTTTATGGACTTTTACTTTTAAAATCAGTCCAAAATGTAGCTGTCTAGTGAAGTGGACTATAAATAAAGAATGGCCAACAGATATTAGCACAAACCGGGAGGAGTGGCAAATGCAAACACAATCAGTGCAGTTGGCTGAGGTCAGTGAATATGTGCAGTATGTTTACCAACAAACCCGCACACATTTCAATAAGCTAATAATTTAATATTGTAGATTAGATGCAAATTATATGTGCCATATTTTAACGTCCTATTGCCAAGAAGACAGAACTTGCATAAAAATAAAAAGATTAAAATACTGTAGTCAGAATAACGTACAAGCATCATAGCAAACTGCAGCATAACAAGCATGAAATCCCTAACCTTAACCATACTTTACCATACAAAATGACAGCTAATATCATGACTGCACTAAATATTGTGTCTGCTGGGAACTGGTAATATTTAACGTTATGTATAAATAACAAGACAGTTATCGTGCAACAGCTGACAATACTAGAAGTATCTCATACTGCAACGTTAAGTCCCAATATGAATAATATTTTAGTTACGAAGCATTAACTAACGAGTAAACTAATCAAAATAAACTAAAACGTGTCCCTTGCACAAATGTAAAAACTGCTGTGAGTGTGCTGCTCACACTAGTGTCATTAAAAGGTTCCTGGTAGCACGCTGACAACGACAAGCCGGGTCACTAAACCGGCCACGCTGCGTCTTCCGTCTTGAGGATGCCCACAGCTTCCTCACAGATATTTACCTCGTCCAGCTTTCAGTGAGGGTTAACGTTAACGTTAGTTGTCGCTGTGCCACCTCCGACAGGGCTAACGTCTTCCACTTCCCCTGGCCCTCAACTGTGTGTGTCGGTAAGCTGCGTCTGCTCCCGCTGCTGCTCACAGATACTCATCCGAGCAGCATCCTCAGTCTACGCAGACCGCTGTATGAAGAACGAAGTCAAATACGAGGGGTAATGTCCGCAAACCCGCCTCCAGAGAAAACGTTAAAGTTATTTTTGGTCCAGCTTTTGTCCCTTTCTTCCCCTGTAGAGGAAAAAAATGGCGCTCAAGTTCAGGATCTGACGTAGCTAGCCTAATTTGCATTAGGCACAAACTGACCAATGGGAAGGTTTCCAAACCCAAAAACTAAAAAACTTTTTTTTCTTTCATCAAGACTGTCATTGCTGTTCAAGAATGCCCAGGTGACAAGTTTTATTGCTATGTTCTTGATTTTCATGCAATCACTGCCTTGTTAATTGTACTTTTGTGTTAACCATCATATAGCTAGGTTGGGGGGCGTGGCTACTGCGACACCCACTGGCAGTCACATGGTACATGACCAAAGTTGACCAATGAGCTGTCGAGAAAATGAGCTAAATGGGCGGTTCTTGAAATGTGACATCATGTCATGCTACTTTTTTAACCAATTACAGTAAACCACCAATAGGTGGTTGATGATAGGAGAGAATTATATTGATAGGTAAGATGTGTCTAGCTAGCATAGCATAAAGTGATGTGTGTTTTAATGCTATCGGAAGATTTCAAAAAACTTAATGGCTAGCTACTGCCGCATATTGATATAAAAAACGAACCTCAGTTTTAGATTTCGATGTTTACCCATTGGTAAAGGTTGATTCATACCTTTTTCTTTAATAATGTTTGATTTTTCAACCAAACGACTCGAGAAAATGTCCAGGCTTTTAAAAGTTGATCAAAATCCAGGACGCCCGTCTAAATGAAGGCAAAGCAAATAATCTTTACCAAAAGGTCAGTTTGTTTGGAGACAAATTGACACTTTGTTGCAATGATACTGTGATGTTGCTTCATGCTATAGCTTCTTCGCTGTGAACTTGGTAACAAATTTTTTCTTATGTTACCAATTAACTCTATCATATTTGATTGCTGAATCATATTATCAGCTACTTAAGCAAACAATAACATATAAAAACACAAGCCTAGACATTATCGCACACCTTTATCCACACAGATTTGCCCATTACCACTCCGTTATTAATATTGCCTTCCGTCAAATGTAAACTTGACCATTGGAAATGCTTTGAAACTGGTTAAACACAAGAGTATCAAGTGTCAATATTCGTAGTGGCCCAACTTTGAGATGCAGCAGTGGCATCTCAAAGGTAAGTCTGCAAACAGCCAAATTAAATGGTGTCACCTCAAAACCCAAGGTAGAAGAGGGCAAAGTTTTGTTTGACTCCTTATATCACTAAATACCTAATTAAAAATGGATGGTAAATAAATCAAGTGGTGAGTCACCAACCAATTCAGTTCATTTCATACTTCCTCATACTGACCTGGTGGTGGATCAAGAGTTACTCCACAATCATGTCATTTCAAATTTGTCACCCTTGTGTTGTAAACTTGTATTTGCATAATCTAGCTGTGTGTGTGTGCGTACAGTGACATATTGTTGGTTCAGACAAGTGTGCTTTGTTCCTTACAGACAAAGCTGTCTGGTATGTTATTATGATCATAACCAACACAACATCAATAAACTTTCTGACCACACTGACAGCCAGTGAGTTGCATATGACAGTGTGATACTTTACTGATTTATTTGTCTTATTTTGAAAGTAATTAGCATGTCTTACCAGTACTAAACCCCTTAATTAGTGCTAAAATGGCTAAGCTTTTAGGAAAGCTTCCCTCCCTTCCCCAATTGGTATTTTATCATACAACACCATGAAATATGTCAGTGGCTGTAATTCATTTCGAAGCAAATTTTCTCCTGAGGCAAGTCATGGCTTTGCATAAGACATGTTTACAATCATCTTTCCATGATACTTAATGATTTTGAATACAGTGAGCAATGGCTTAAGATGGTTGCCACAATTTTTGCCTGTGATAAAATAAAAATATCAGTTTTTAATCAAACTTTATAAACAATCATGCAAGGATTGTATTGGGAGCTTCTTACAACATGCACCAGTAGGAGCTTAGTGTTTTCTTCAGGAACACACTGATTCATTTAGAAGTAACTTCCATACAGTAATGGAACTAACAAAAATGTAATTTTTACTCAAGCAAGTAGGCAACTTGATCTGGATTTTCACAGCTAATTTTCTTTGATTAATTAATTTTAAAATGGGTGGCTAATTTAAAAAAAAAAAGACTTCATGACCAAATATAAAAGAATACATACTATAGATGCAGAGCTCTTAAATTTTTTCACACATTTGTCATCAAAGCCTGTGAGCATGTCAGCTTTGATTGCAACAAAACAGAGCAGTACCTGATTTCACTGATTAAATGCTCTTTTGTGGCTGTAGTATGAAGCCTCAGTGCTCTGTTGTTTTCTATTATCATAAGCTGTTCATTTTTACTGATGTATATTCATTCTAAGGGAAAAGACATGCATCAAAACACTTTAGAATACTCTGGTGTACCACTAGGATGACAAGGCCATAAAAGCCAGTTAAAGAAAGAGGAATAAGAAAAGTACTTCCATCAAGTTGTAAACAGAATACCACATCATACCTTATGTACCATAGCTTTCATACCTACATGATACATCAATATAACCATTTTGTTTAGCTCGTTTCTTTGTTAAGAGTGTTTGTGATGAAGGGATTCAGTGGTGTCTGGGTAAAGGGTACGCTGAAATAACATCACTGAAATTTTATGCCTGTGATGTTTTAGTAGTAATATATTGCAATGATTTGTGACTACGACAGCTACTACGTTTGCTGGTTACAACAGGAAGAAACATGTCATTCCTAGCTGCAAAAACAGACCCAAAGCTGAATTACAGATTGATTTTAACCACTGTGCAACCAACACCATAGTAGATAAGAAACATATGGCTTTAAATTATGTTGGCAGTAAAGATTTTAAATCAAGAACACATGTAGAAATCGAAACTGTTTGAAAGATCACGCATACACAAGAAAGATGTTTTCAGTCAGAAATGTATTAAATTAATCACTTTCATTACTTTAACAAGCACAATTTACAGTCAAAAAACAGGCTATGGTCCATTAGTGCCTTAGACAAGCAAGTAATTAATACATTAGTCATTTGTGACACACAAGGGCAGGATTCTTTAAAAACTGCAGTTAACGTAGGCCATCTTTGATAATATTAGACATGAGACATTTTGCTGTACATGAGACTGTGCATTATGTCCCTCATAACTTTGGAGAGGCATGAGGAAAAGTCTGACATTATTTGTCATTTGCACTGCCTCAGAGAGGTCTGTACAACTAGCATGTCTCTAACTTGAGAGACATGGACATTGAAGTCCACATCTGCCACATACAGAAAATTTATGTTTCAGAAATAGCTCCTTTGCCATTTTTTTCAGATCCTGGGATAACAAAGACCAATCCCTTGGCAAGATCTGAAAAATCAGGGCTGCGTTGTTTAATGTCACAGTATGTTTTTAACCTACAAAAGATTTTGTGCATTTTAAACCTGATTAACCTTTTTATGTTTGATTCAAGGAGTGCATTGGGGTGTATTCATGCCTTCTAGTAAAGGGAAACCACTGAGGTCACAAATGGCAATCACAGCACACTTAATCCAGGTAGTGTTAAAAAACACATAAATATCCTATCAGGAAAACACTGTTAGATGGGCCACAGCATAATACCTGGGCAAAACACTTAAAGAAGGAGCTTTAAATATGAACCAGTAATATCTGAATCCAATAAATAAAAAATGTCTTGAGGTGAGCTGCAATAAAGAGAGGTTACTTCATTGTCATAATTTCATTTAAACTTTGCAAAGTGATAGGTCTGAAGTACATAATCCACACGAGACATTGATTCTTTTAAACACTTCAAAAATCATCTACAGACAAAATGTACTGGAGTTGAACAGACACAGGATTTACACAGCTGTCAACATGTAATTAGAGAACATGATTTTAACAAATTGTACATTTTGTAAACTGGATTTGATTTAGGAAACGCACCACCCCCTAACGTGTTGGGGGGGTCCCATCTCCAAAGAGTCGTCCATTTTGTTGCATAACATCATTTGAGCTTGGAGGGAGTTCTTTTAGCTGACAGATTCCAGTCAGAGGAAGGAGAAAATATGAAGATCTTTAATATAATGTTTTAGACTACTGAGGTATTGGACAACAAATTTTTTTCCAAATTCAAGACGTAAAAAAGTTTAATTCCTGGAAGAAATAATAGGACACTGCATTTTCCAAGGTGGCTGGAATGTTGACCACATTTCCCCTGTTGTCCCTTACACCTCGCTGTCCCTCCTTTCACACAGTGAAAGCAGAGGCTAACGAGGATCTGTGCAATATAATACGGGACAAGGGCAGAGGGTAGTTACGCACTGTACTGGACCATGGAGAAATTCTTTATGGCATTGTCTAGTGCCACACCGGCCTCCTGCATTTTGTACCTGTGAGCAACACCAAGGATCAGGGTCAGTTCTCTTACATTCCTAGAATATTTATATTATGCACGCATCTCAACATGCTAAATTCATTCCATACTCACCAGTCAGAGGTGGACACAGTGTAGTACACAGGCAGATGGGAGGAGTTGAACTCCTCCAGGCCGCACGTTCCCATGTTGGAGAAGAGAAGCCAGTCTCCCACGCTGAGCTCAGGTAGCAGGCAGCGCTCCACAACATGGTCCAGCTGGTCCAGTGACGGGCCCCACAGGCTGCTGGGATACACAGCCTCCTCAGCACACAGCACATGCTGGAGAGAGAAGAGTGTCATAAAATTGGGCACCGATCAGAAATGTTACTGATTGCTTCTAACAAAGACCTTCTGTTACAGTTAATGACATCTCTAGCACACATTAAAATTCATTCATTAAATTCTATTCTGCTCACTGACCAGAGGTCTGTGGGTGTAGAGAATGAATTACAAAGGCGCTGACACATTACAACACTATCTCTAGCCATCACTAGTCATCTTTGTTTATTTTACCTTGAGTAATCATTGCATTATTAGTAACAACTGATCACAGAAGCTTCAGTTCCTATTTTACTTAACACTGTCTAGTACGTGTCAGTTTAAGCTGTTTTATGATTCTAAAGTAAACAAAGCATAGCGTAGCAAATTTACTAGTTTGGTAGCCAACAGCTTTTTTGTCGGTCACCAGGAACCTTTTTCACTAATGTCATACCTCAAGAGAATAATGATGTGTTTGAATACCTCAGCTTTGTATACAAGACCTAGAATCATTGTAGGGCCTGTATATGTGACAAGATAAGTCACCATCTTTATCAGTACTGATCCTGCTTCCTTATATACTAATAATGCATGACCCCTTTCCTCCCTCAACTCGAGCTGCTATCAGATCCTTCTTTCAGTCCTCAATTCTGTTGCCTTTCTTGGGTGGAGGCCTACTAACCTTGTGCACTGATGGGGCAGCGATGGAGTTTCCCAGCAGCTTGAGGCTGAATGGGCCATAAACACCCTCATTCATGTAGTACAGGAACTCAGTGTCCTCGTTGTTGTCACCTGTGTAAATACAGTGGATTACCATGTCAGATACATACAACATACTGTATTATCCACAAATTGGGGACATGGTTGTGATGGTTTTGTTACGCTTATGAAACACTGAGGTGTAAAATGATCCTGACACAACAAATGTGAGAACACAAAACTTTCTGTACTTGTTAGAGGGCATGCAATTACCAAGGCATATGCACAATCAGGATGCAGGCACAGGTGTTAGTTAGATTCAACTGGACCACAGCAGACACAAGGAACCTCTGTGAGAGTAAGTAACTCACCTTGACCAATGCTGTCCCATTGGCGGGTCACCACCTTTTTGCCAATCACATTGACAGCCAGGCTGAAAGCGGAGGCCACATAGAAGTTGCCAGGCTGGGCCAACACTTGCACGCCAGACAGTGGGCTGAAGTAAGCATCGAGCAGTGGCCTGACCGCAGACTCAACCTGCACACACAAAATTACAGCAAAAGATTAAATACAACATATGCTAGAACTCTAGTGTTAGGCAAAAATAATCTCAAAGCACAAATCCATTAATGCAGTCTGTAGGCAGCAATTGATGATGATGTCTGAGCTACATGTAGATGGCAGAAAATCCAGAGTTGCATTTGAGTTGGTATCTTACATCACTGTTGTAAGTAAACAGTTTAGCTAGATTATTCAAATGTCCCTCAGTAAAATGTTCATGGCTAAGAAAATTAAGTACATGCAATTACAGCACTTTTAAAAAAGTTTCGTAGTTTCACTAGTTTTTGTCAGTTCAGTTTTACATTTGGCTCTTTGCCACTTACCTGTTTGAGCTGAAACTCTGAGCCAGTAAATCCACCACCAATGTCAAGGATGTTCATGTTAAAGCCCAGATCCAGCTGAACAAAAAAAGCAAACTTTTAGTTGTTACCCTTTATTAAAATTAAGGCATGGATGGCAATAAGAGCATTCAGAATACAAGAAAAATATCTTGACGTGACTTTTATCTAGCAAATGCCTTTAGGTTAATAATTTTATAAATAATGAAATTTTCATACCGCCATATCAAACACACAGCGGGCATCTGACAATGCATGGGTGTAGGCCTCTTGCAGGTCTTGGCAGGAGCTGGGGATATGAAGCGTCAGGCCCACTACCTGGACTCCCAGGTCCTTGGCTGCTTCCAACAGGTGCCTGCAGCTCTTCAGAGAGAAGCCAAAGGGCATGCTGGTCTCAGCTGCATGGGCCTGGGTGGTCAACTGCAGCAGTAACCTAGAGGAGATTAAAATGAAACAATTCAGCCTGTGATCAAAACATTGAGAACAGCTTTCACAGTTTTCTGTCCATTGCCAAATTTTCCATTTCTAGATGTACATGGGGATTAAGAGTAGCTTAACATGATTTCTTACTTTGCATTAGGGTGCAGGCGGGAAATCTTGGACAACTCTGCCTCATTTTCACACACAAGATGCTGGATGTTGTTCTTGGCAGCGTGTTTAATGTGTGCCAGCTGCTTGCAAACACCTGACAGGATGATGTTTTCCGACAGCACGCCGTGCTCCAGCACCAAGTTCACTTCAGCCTGGGAGAAAGAGGACACACATGTCAGTAAAATAATTGCATCAAAGTTTAAAAGCCCCATCGAAACAATCGAAAAGGTACCAAGTGTGTTGTATAAGTCCAAAGGATGACAGTCATCAGCTGACTAGTAATGTTATTGCCCAAAATGATAAATTGCTCTCATGAGAGGGATGAAGCACTGTGCTGCTTATAACAACAAAAAAACCAGAGCTATCTCAATTTGATTCTGTAAAGCAACAAATTTACCTTGTTGGTACAAACGAAGCCCAGGCCCAAAGAGGCCAGCACTTCGATGACTGCAGGGCTGCTGTTGCACTTGACTGGGAAGTAGGGCTGCAGCTGTGGCATTACACTCTGCCAGCACATGTGCTGCCGCATCAGGGCACCAAGGTTACCCACTGCGAAGGCACTCTTCTCCACCTGGAAACACAAGACCATAGGACAGTTGCATTAGGCACACAAAGCAACTGGTTAAAACCACTAAAAGCCAATCTAACTGATAGCCTATGACTCACCATCAAACAGATAACAGTGCTAATGACAGTGTCATGAAAGCTATTTGAAGTATTTTGAGAATTTCTTCCACTGAAACTTGAAGCTATTAAAAGGCCTGCGGAAGTGAAAGCTGAACTGACCAGTGCCTGCTCGCAGATGTGTCCGTCAATAACATCTTCAATGGTCATTCCTCCCTCTAGGAGTTCAATGATGTAGCTGGGTTTGTCAGCGAATCCTTTCATCTTAACAGTATTCCACTTAGCCAACAATCATAAAGAACAGATACGTAAGTCAAGGGGTCACGACTGAGCCAATGGGGTCCTGCCGGTATGCAACAAACTAGAGAGAGGGAGATTTTTTAAAAAAAGCACTGTTAGTACAGTCAGAACAAACTTTTATCAGTTGTTTAACCAAGTTAATGAAATACAAAGGCATAGGGTAATGAACGTTTACTAGATGCATTTCCACTGGATACACCTATCCAATGATCTGTGTTTTATTAACCAGACGCTAAAGTTTTCTATCGGTCATTCTTACTTTTTATCCCCCAAAAAAGTTTTTTAAAAAAAGGAAGAAAACATTTTTTTAAATTCAAAATTAGTAAATTAGTCAGTAAAGTCTATTCATAACAAAATTAAACTTGACTGTGCCACAGGTGTGTGTTTGTGTAAGTGACATGCATCTTATCTATACAAAAGACCCTGGGTCACTTACATGGACAAGTCAGGAGATGGACCTGTCCCGCTATCAGCTAGGATCCCAAGGTGGCTCAGCGTTAAAGTCAAAGTGCTCCCGGTAAAGAGCCGCCCCTAGGCCCTCTGGGTAGCGTTCATACACCTGTGCAGAGACAGGGGAGCCCTAAAAGGCCAAACACACATGAAAATGGATATTAATACACAGGAAAACTAAAACGAATAACATTCTATGTACCATGCGTTAATCACAAGCGAAATAATGAGAAAGCAAAGTCCATAAAGAGTCCTGTCAGTCATTGTATATTTTGCCCTGGTAAAGTTTGCCGCTATGTAGGCTATATGATATCATGCTTGTTGTCACTATGGTCCAAATTTCACCGTCACAATCGATAATATTAAGCAACTCTCGCGCCGGTTTACGTAGCTTATTTATATGTTTGTTTGGTTTAGTTATTTGACCCAAACGATCACTCAACACATAACATTTGACTTAATCATTATCCCAACCGTCTGTTTTTAACACTATTAGCTTATTCAAAGATGGGCGATGATTGTCTAAATAAAACATAATAACATAGCACGTAGGGGTCACAAACCGACAAAAGTGATATTATTGCATTGCGTCACTTAGATAAAATATAACTCTGTACCACAGTCATTATCTACAACGATAAAGTGCGGTTGCGTTGAAAATAGGAAACGCCATTGCGAGAAAAGCACTGAGGGATTCCTGGCAGCGAGCTACGTTAGCTGGCTGCCGACGGCACGTCGAAGGAAGAAGCTTAGGTTAGCACTGTATTCTGTCAAAAAACCCAACAACGTCAAGCGATGATTCAAAACAAGGACAAACACAACAACGGGATTTTAAGATACCTTAATAATTTTGTAATTCTTTTAAATTCAACACGGAGGTATGTTAAAGACACATAATTCAGTGAAACGGTTTGTCATGTGCGGCAAGGAGGCAGAAAGACCAGCCCGCCATGTTACGTCCGCCTGCCGAATCCAAGGAACTCAACCGAAGTATTTCGCTGTACTTACGTGAGATAACGGCCAGAATGTTTTGGAAAATCGTCTTCTCTTTTTCGGCGGAATTTTTAAAGAGTAGTGGGAACAACGATATAAGAAAGAAAGAGGGCTGTTTTTGCCATATGTTTAGATGAGTGGACGAGGGTCGGTTGAATTGCGTCCTCTATGTCTGCTGATGGGTGGAGAAGAACTGATGCCGTGCAGGCGAAGTGGAAAAGGTAATCAAGAGCCTGTGGGCGGGGCGTTACGTTCGGTTCCACCAATGAGCTTTCAGCATTTTTGAGACCTTACCAAATACGTATTTCCGAACATTATAAAGGCCGCCGTAGATTTATGATGTTGCATAACCATAAAACTTTCCGTAGATGGCCACTAGTTTTAGCCGCCCAGCCCAAAATCTCCACTGCTCTTGTTTTCATGGGATCACTTAGACACCTTACACTTGTTGTTGTTCAAGTCCAGCTGCCATGATTCAAATGTAGGTCATAGTTCTACTACAAAAACGCTCAATTTTACACAGTCCGCTTACACTCACAGCCTTCAGTTGATGTTAGTAACACTATGCAGGGCTGTCAGATACACCGCCACCAGTCGACAGTGCATTAAATCAAAAATATTTGACCATAGTTCCAAAACGAAATGCAATTTTTTAAGTACACATGCCAATGTAGTCTTTAAAAACACTCACAACTGGCCTATGCTGGACTAAAGAAATACTCATACATTAGTCTTGACCAAGCTGTGACACTTCACTGCCTAGAAATGTGGTAGGCTGTCTGGTCATTCATTGTAGACACAGCTCTGCTGAATTTGTAATTTTGATTTTAAGGATTTTATAACTTACAATTCTTCAGCCAATTCTTACATTCAGCCAATGCAAAGCCAGCTTTTTTTTTTTCAAACTGCATTCATTAGTATGGAAGACAATTTCTGAGCACAGTCCTTATTGCTGGGGCAGTTTTGTTTGCTAAGAAACTCAGTGGGTTAAAAGCCTTTTATTTATAGCAAACTCCATCATTTAGAGGCTGATATTGTCTCAACAACATTGCTGAACTTAGCTTTAGACTTTAAAGTAGTTGTGTAGCCCTAACAAACACAAAAAACACACAAACGACAAAACAGAAAATATGCTCAGTGTATGTGCTGACATTTACTGTGTCCCTGTTTGTGTTTCATGAAATCTGGGGGATTTATTACGATTCAAGAGCTTATTGAATATTTTGCTGACTAGTCCCTAAGCCTTTGTCACACTCACTTCCAACCCTTAGTCGAACTATTAAAATTGAATGTTTTATGCCATTTACAAAAAACGTCATCTTGCAAAATTGATCTAATTAAGCATGGTGGTCAGGAGTTCCACATAACACTGAATCACTGGCAGGAAGAGCACAAAAATCAGCCTGCAGCCACCTTACTCATATGACTTGTGGAGGAACACTGGAAAAACACGCTGCATGGCTTCATCAGTGTGTGTAGCTGTCTAGCTGTCCCATAGCGCCTATCTTTATTTCATGACAGTCTCTGCAAGGAACATGGTGCTTGTAAAACAACCTGGCCTAAAATACATCACATCCTCAACAGAAAGCCAAGTCTTACATGGATGCATACAGACATATATTTTGAAGGCTCTTAGCCATTATTTAGTTTAGAAAATGAAGTGACTGGTTTAAATGTATGGATTCATGTTGTACAGTTATGCCAATGGCCATTAAGTAAACCACTGGAATAGCTGATCATATATGGCCATAGACTTTCTGTGAAATAACTCCTTTCTGAGGAATAAAGTATTTCGAGCTGGCCCTGTAACTGGAATCTTAGTCTATGCAGGACTTATAGGACAGTCAAGTTTTATTTGTTAGGTAACCATGCTGTATAAGACTCAAGATTACATTTCTTAAACTATTGTTGAATGACAATTGAAACAAAGTGTGTATTTAAGTGAGCCAAGAAAGTATCACTCTGGCAATTCAGTTTTTATTACATGATATCATATCATATGATGAATTAATATGATGAATTACATCTTTAATCACAATTTTAAATGGCATCATCCTTTCATTTTAAATTGATTCCTTCCCTCTTTAATAGAACAAAGTGTCAAAAAATAGTTAAATAAAAAGTAGGGTATGTGCTTGAAGGGTCCACGAGAGCAGAGATAAATTTGATTTTGTGCTTTAGTTCCAGTGATTTCAGTTAAATGCCTTCACTGTCTTCAAGAAGGAAATACAATTTTGCGACTATAAAAAACCAAAGCATAAATAAAACATTTTCCATACCTCCAGCATTCCCACAAATCCGAAAAACAAAATAATTTTCCAAACTATGAAGAGTTTAGGAAGACAACCAAGTGTAAGGAATAGCTGTAGGAGTAGCATTGCAGATATACCTGCCGGTATCAGCCCACTGCAGACATATTGGTATGACAGCTGGTAGGTAACAAGAAATGTTGGTTAAGAAATGCCCAAAATATTTTGTCTTCATCATATAGTGTTCTGTCTAGGAAGAGCTATTAATAACCTTTTTTTTAAAATTTTATAATGTCCCACATAGTACAGAGCTTCTTGCACAGTGCCTATTTGGATTTGCCACAGTGAGAAAAGCACAGGTGTTAATAATAACATTGACGATGGCTCTCTTCCATTTAAGAGTCCTAGTAAGTCAGTGGGACAGTGAGACAGTATGCATAACACCAGGATACTAAAGGTAAAGCACCTAAATTGCATTCAGCCATAACTAATTTGTTTACATATGGTTTTCTAGCTTTGAAATGTTAAAATTTCTTCTGTGAAAAAGGCATTTCTTCTAAAGGGACAAATTTAACATTGATATCCGTGTTAGCCTAATAAATCAGTGTTGGTATGACTTTGGTGTGTTTGGCTCCAACACAGCTCAGATGTGATGACACATTTTCACACGTAACTTGTAAGTGTGGGTGAAAGAGTAACCATATTAAGTCCTAAGTCTCTAGGTTTATATTTAACTCCAGGATGAGCCTTAGACCAGATGAAAATATAGGATCATTCTTTGTTTATTTATATGGCTGATTATCATTGCTGAAAAAATACTTGGCATACGGTAATGTGTGCAGAGCAGATTAAATCTCGCAGATCATATCAGGAAAATGAACAGGGATGACTACGAAGGAACAAACAGCTGTATTAGCCCACCATAATGGAAATGGTTGTTCATATACACCAAATAACTACAGACTTAAGTAAGACAGTAAAGCAGTACTTGGATGCTACCAGAAGAGTTCGCTATTGAGCAGTGTTGACTAAACTGCCAAAACAAACATCTATGCCGCCTTCAGACTGTCGGAAAAAAATGTGTTTACGATTTTATTAAAAATTATACAGCTGATATTGATCTGAATTTCCGGGAATGTGAGATATTAAATTAAGTGGGAGACAACCGATCAAATTAACCAGTGGTAAAATCTACCGAAGCATTTGAATCTAACAAAATTAAGGTCCTGCTGTACAAGATTTTTACTAAAGTTATCTTTTAAAAAAGTAAAGCAAAAGCTACCCAGCCAAAAACTACTTCGCAGCCAAGCACTACTGTTACTTGGAGTTTTTGCTATGTTTTTATTGTTTTAGCAAATATTTGAACCGTTTATCCTTTACGTTTAGCTTTGTTCACCAATTTTCCATCACTTAAACATGTGTCCACCACTTTTGGCCACTTTTCACTACTTTTTTTTTCAAGTTAACTGAATATATCCTTTACGTCAGCTAACAATAATTGCTTGCTTAGGTGTAATAATAGTATAATACATCATAGCCCTCATGTGGTGCTTCTCCCTTTATTTTCAGACACTGAACCTAACGAGGACCTTTCTGTCACATGAACGCAGCACATTGCGCAGAAGCCTTCGCGCAGGCGCACAACTCCTGCTGTGATCAGCTGACAGTGAATAAGATGCTCTGTTGAAGGACCATTGAGTCGAAAACCTGCTATTATCTGCGCAATGTGTGGGGAACTGCGACTATTTAACTGAAATACACCTTGTGGACTAAATACTGAAGCCAGTAAACACATCGGTAAGTACGTAAAAACACCGATAAATGGCGTCGTGACAGGGTGAGACTGCAATGCAAACAAGCTCGTGTCAGCAGCAAGCTAACGTTGAATATAATCACATATGACCCAGGTCCATTTTATTGTATTGAGAGGGAAATGAACGCAACAAACCTAAAAAGCAGTGACATTTTAGTAACAAGATTTTAGACATGTGATGGCCTTTTTTTAAGAGGAGGATCGGTGAGTATCGTGTCCTCAACAGAACAGAAACTGATCATATGACAGTCCATCAGCAGACATGGGGACCTGTCTTTCTCCACTGAGCTTTACTGATGCAATCAATGTGTGAACAGTGTCCATATTACAACTGTGGATAAATGGGAGGAAGTGCCTGAATCAGACACAAAACAAAAGTCAGAAGAGGAACAAACAACTTAAAAATATGACTCAGATTCATGTGGGGACACTTACACCTTTTGGATATCTATCTATATATATATCCTTAATGCTGTAGTGGAAACGAACTAATAGCTTTTAACTCTTTAGTAGCTCTTGAATAGGCACATTTTTTAATAAGTAAAAAAAGTGTGCCTACTAAAGAGGAAACCAAAGTATAATCACCAAAATACACTTGAATATCAAAAAAACAATACATATTTTGTAATGTTTTTCATAGTATAATGGATTATTATTTAATTATGAATAATCATTGCTCATGCACAACATGTTAGCTTGATTTTATTGTTGAGGAGGAGTCAGTTTCAAGTACTTTAATACATAGTTGTGTAGTTAAATATATGTATATACATATATTTATATTTATTTATATATATATATATACATATACCAAGGCATACTTTTTAATGCAAATTAATCATAACATCCTAGGTAACTTTCAGCAATAATTATAAGGTAAGTGTAGTGGGTTCGAATTACAATGCTTTTCTCTGAAATGCAGTGGTTTTGAAGTTTAATTGATATTATGTATTTACCTCTTCAGCATGGTACTTGTTGTTATAGTGCATATGCATATGGTGGCTCTCATGTTTGGCTTACATGCATAAAATGCAACATTCAGTTCCAGGGAGATGCGGTATATCTCAAAATACAAAGTCCTTCCTCCAATCTTCTCTTCTTACGTATTGCTCAGGAGTACAAGAAATTGAGATAATTTTTTTATAGTGTGTGATAATACAGTAGGAAATCCAGATCAAATCCTTTACCATGCAGTGTAATTTTTAGTGGAGAAATTCATCATTTACAATATCAGAAGACCTTTTCATTTCAAATACAAATAAACTTAGTGCAGGATAGTGAAACTAATTCTCATCATTTAACTCATCCCTGAGGAGAAGTGATCAAGATCATGATCAAAGAAACTCACAGTTAAATTTATCTACATATCTCTATATTCATGTTTTTGATAAATTTTTGCGGTGCACCCAGACAGACACCCATTAAAGCACACACACAGCAAAGACAGAGAGTCTCTGTCCCAGGCTGTAGTCAAACCCAGACATTGTGGCTGTGAGACGACAGTGTTAACCACCGAACTAATTCAACAAATTAAACACCAGACAAATTAGTTAGAATAAAGTGTACCCGTGCAGGGATGACTCCTATAAATGTTCAAGGAAAAGTAATGGCAGTTTGAATTTCTGATGGCTGATAGATTTTTATTTTCTCAGGTTATGTTTTATCATCAGCCCGCTCTTGATCAAATAACTCTCTGTAGTCGCAGTAGAGCTCCAGTGACACTCTGCCTCCTTTTGCCCTCAGTGACTTCCTCACCTCAAAGGCCCTGTGGACAAACTTCGAACAGCAGCCATGACAGAGTTCTGGTTGATCTCCGCTCCGGGGGAGAAGACGTGCCAGCAGACCTGGGACAAGCTGATGGTGGCCACCACACGCACCAACAACCTGTCCACTAACAACAAGTTCAACATCCCTGATCTCAAGGTTAAACAGCCGTCTGTGTTCCTCTCTGTGGGGAATTCGCTCACATGTGGTCGCAGTAGTTGACAAGTTTGTACTTTTTGTCTCGAACAGGTGGGAACACTGGATGTCTTAGTGGGTCTGTCGGATGAACTCGCTAAACTAGACACTTTTGTGGAAAGGTAAACTTTGCATTCAGAAATTTCTATTTCTACCTGTTATTTTTTTAGTTAAATGTGTAAAATGTGTGCCTCTGTATTTGGTGGGCAGTTCCAGATTTATGAACTGACTATGAATTTATGAACCGTTTCATGTCCTGAAATGAATGTCCCATGTCCTTGTTGTCATCTCTTTTTCATCTCCCCGCTCTTTTTCTTTTGGTCTTAAACTCCTCTCCTTATCCCGTGTCGTGTTTCAGTGTGGTGAAGAAGGTCGCTCAGTACATGGCCGACGTTCTGGAGGACAGCCGAGACAAAGTCCAGGAGAACCTTCTTGCTAATGGAGGTAATCACCATTAATTATCAGACAATGACTCTCTTTAACAGCTGACTGACAGAAGGCAAAGGATGTTGCAGAAAGCAAAGAACAACATATAGTGTTGGCAAGCACAAGTTTAAGAAAAAAACATGATCAATTATCATAGATTAAAAGTATATATTAATACCCTCTCACAATATAAAGCCTATGGAAATGGAGGAGACTAAAGCTTTTTTTTATTTTACTATCTACAGTTGACCTGGTGACTTACATCACCAGATTTCAGTGGGACATGGCAAAGTATCCAATCAAGCAATCATTGAAAAACATCTCTGAGATCATCTCCAAGGTATGTTGGGAAATGTGCTCACCTGTAGACTTCATGTTAGATGCATGTCTGGTCTCTACTACTCATCCTCTCCTACTTGCTTTCTAGCAAGCGACTCAGATAGACAACGACCTGAAGGCCAGAGCCTCAGCCTACAACAACCTGAAGGGAAATCTGCAGAACCTGGAGAGGAAGAACGCGTGAGTAACAGAATAATATCTTTACATCAGATATATGGTGTCTTCAATGTGAATCCAGTACAGTTTGATGTAATGATCTTTCTTATGAATGTCATCTGTGGCCGACACACAGCAATCACAATCAGAAAAGACAGAAATCTTTTTCTGTTCCTTGAGTTTTCCTCTCAGATGCCCTTTAAACACGTCTTCTTGTAGACATCGTCCTCTCTCCCTGATTTCCTGCTGTAGTTTCAAAACTTGTTCTTCTTACCAAAATGTAAAAGTGCAACCTGTTGCAGCCTCCTTTGTATAGTTGTTTATTGCTAAGAAAGGTGGGATAGAAATATATAAGAAAGCTTGGTTAAATTTCTACAGACCTTCTGCAGCACACAGACTGTATTTGGACTCGTGTTGCCTGACAATCTGAACTGTATGTGTTTATTTTTTAGTGGGAGCTTGTTGACCAGGAGTTTGGCTGACATAGTGAAGAAAGAGGACTTTGTACTGGACTCTGAGTACCTGGTTACTATGCTGGTTGTAGTCCCGAAGTAAGTAAATTCACATCAGTACATCCAAGTCAGGGATGTATTGCCACTCATGTATTGTATTTAAAGCAAATGACTCCTGACTACAGTTACATTTAAACAGTCTGACAATGGATTTTTATTTTGTAAAGAGGTTCATTTGTTCTAATACTTCTTTTTAAAGACATAATGTGAGTTATAAAGTGTATTTCCTCAAATATAAAGAATCTAACCATTCAAATGTTCAGATGGTAATAAAATATATTTTAAAGCATTAGTATTGGGATTAGCCTCAAATTTTTTTAGATGTAAAGTACTTTGCTTTAGTTTTCCTTTTTCTCCTTCACCAGGACAAGCTATGCAGACTGGCAGAAGACATATGAAACCCTGGCAGAAATGGTGGTTCCACGCTCCACTAAGTAAGGAATGAAAAAAATCAAAAACCGTAGGGAAGTTGACCGTTCTGCTCTGTGATTTTTCATGTTTTCTTTGTCCCACATACTGTTTGTTTTCCACATAAAGACAAATATAAATCACTTCTGCTCTGCCGCTGCAGCCCAGCGTCAGTAGTTCACTTTAAGCCGCAATTTTTACATCTCATTTTCTTGAGAAATGTCTCACTTTCTGTTCTCACTTTGTCACACCTGCTGAAAACCTACTAAAATGTGTCAAACATCCTGTGCACATCCAGCTCTCATGCTGGATACTCTCATCTCTCCTCACACTCCTGTCTTTTTTTGATGCTCACTCCTCCAGGTTGCTGTTCGAAGACAACGACAGCGGCCTGTTCAGTGTCACTCTCTTCAGAAAGGCTTTAGACGACTTCAAGCACAAGGCCAGAGAAAACAAGTAAAAGACTCTTCTGTTTTACCACAAGAACATGAGCTTTCCCAAGAATTAGATGTGTAAAGCTTCTCAGCCTCTCTACTTGAGCTGTGTTTCAGTTTTGTTTAATTTTTCTTAATGAACACCTCATAAATGAAGTGGATGACCTATTTCTAAATGCAGGAACTGACTTGTTAAGCTTTAAAAAGGTTCTATAATAAAATCAGTTTTATCTGAACTTGACAGAGGAATCTCAGTGTGTGTTTATGTGCTTGTATTCAGGAGTGCTCTTGTGAGAATGTTAAGGTTGCTGACAGTTGTTCACCAGCGTTCTGCTGTTTATCCTGACTTAGGTTCACAGTGCGAGACTTCCAGTACAATGAGGAGGAGATGAGGGCAGACAAAGAGGAGATGACACGTTTGTCCACCGACAAGAAGAAACAGTTTGTAAGTCTGATGTATTTTTCCTCACTACGTACAGGGTTGAGAGGAGATTAGGAGCCTAAAAACAAGATGCTTTATTAATATTTGGCGCCAGATGTTTGTTTGTGTCTTAATTGAAAACATGACCATTTATGGTAATTTGTTATATTTCCTACTGGCTATTTATTCACACATTTATAATTATATTACATCCAAAATGGGATGTTGATGCAAGTTGACATGTAGGTCACCTTTTTGTAGAAATGACTGAAATGCTTTCTCTGTCTACTTAGGGACCTTTGGTACGATGGCTGAAAGTGAATTTCAGTGAAGCCTTCATCGCATGGATTCACATTAAAGCTCTGCGTGTGTTTGTGGAGTCAGTATTGAGGTGAGCAGGTTAAGACTCAGCAACAGGTTCATCAGTCCGCTACTCTGTCCATGTAGATTTTTTTTTTCATTTATTTGTTTATCCATCCATCTGTCTTTGTGATATAAGATTTGTTTGATGTTTGAGCTGTGAAGGATGAAACATGGCCTGACAGACTTGTGTTTCACAGATATGGGCTGCCAGTAAACTTCCAGGCCATGTTGCTGCAGCCCAACAAGAAGAACATGAAGAAGCTGAGGGAGGTGCTGTACGACCTGTACAAACACCTGGACAGCAGTGCTGCAATCATTGATGTGAGTCTAAAACGACTGAGGAATCAGACCCAACTCTGTTTGCATTTAAGCCAAATTTACACCAAATACTACTACAGTCAAATACTTTGACTATAGTACTCTAGAAACACGTACATCACCCATAAAAAATGTACCTGAACTCTGGGTCTGTTTTGTAATTCTGCTGCTGACCGTTTTCTGAAGTGTAGACAGGGTTCTGACAGCAGCTTTAGATTTTTTTTGGAAAGTTTGGAAATGACAGACCATACTTATCTTGATCTTGAGAAGCTATAATGTTCAACAGCTAATGCACAATAACTTTAAGTGTGTATTTACTGCCAGATTGACTACTTACTGTTATGTTTTATGCTGCTCTGCTTGCATTCACCATCACCAGGAAACTAAGTCACCCTTAATTTCTGTTACTATACCTACTAAACAGACATTTTCTAAGCTGTTCACTGTTGTTTTTACTGATGCCACCTGGCTGCAAACAAACTTTACAACAACAACAAAACAACTTATCTTAACTGATTTTGAATGATTTCCTTCACCAATGCTATGATTTAACATTTTTTTAATGACTGGCATGCAAAGTGCTTTTTATAAACAGACTTAAGTGATATTCGAAAGATAAAGTTTCCTTCAGGAGCCCTGAACTCCTGGCTGAGTTTTCATGCATGTAAAGGAAGAAAGAAGCTTTTGTTCACCAAATGAAACTCATAGATGTGGAATGTGAACATACGGACACAGACATGGGTTATGTGTGTGATTTTGTATTTGTGTTGTGCCTGCAGGCCTCTATGGACATCCCAGGGCTGAACCTGAGCCAGCAGGAGTATTATCCCTATGTTTACTACAAGATCGACTGCAACCTGCTGGACTTTAAAGTCTAGACACAATACATCACCATCATCATCGCCATCATCATCACCCTCATTATTACCATTAACTCATTCTATTTGTGTGCAACAGTGCCCCCATGTGACATGTTCCAGTTCTGAGCTTTAATTTATTTCCACTCCCACAATTTTCCTCTTGTTTCTTAACTTCTGTTTCACAACCTTTTCACCTTGATCATGTTCCTGTTACATTGCTGGGTCCATACTGGATATGCTGTTAAACTTGTGTTTTAATACAAGAGTGGGACCTCTTTGCTTGTTGACATTTCCTTTTTTGCAGCACACTGCAAAAGTCAATGGCTTCCTTGATTTCTCCCGTCAAATGGCTGACATTCCCTCATGGCATTAAAGGACATGTAAAAATGCTGGGTTTTTTTTTTAACTGTTTTTTTCTTGTCATTGTATTTTATTTAAAGTAACAAAATTGGTACATATGTGGGGCCGGGTGGGGGTTGGGGAGGCATAGGATGTATAGAGATGTATGTTAAATATAGTATATATATTTGAAGCCTCTATAATCAGTGAGTATGTTTTTGTTTGTTCAGTTTCTGGAAGTAATGTGTTTTTAGCTCCATGTGAGAAATGTCAGGTTACTAGTAGATGTTAACTATAATCCTGTAAAATACTGAGACAGTGTCATTTTATGGTATAAAGAAGCAATATGTTTGCTGATTGTATGCTCCTCTAATATCTGTATATTATGCAGTTTGATGAAATAATGACAGGTCAATGTGCAAATACTGTATTGTCAGAACAACTATAAAATTGAACTACATATTTAAAATAAATGTGAAAAATAAAACTCTATGTGAAATATACTTGAGTTTGACTCACTGTCTGATGCTTCTCAGCCCCCCATCTCCTTTATAATGTATTTATGGACTGTAACTAATGGGTTCATTAATGGTCAGAGGATTATATGTATACTATATCAATTGCAAGCCTTTTATGAGAACAGCTTTGTGATTGCCAAGTTATGAAAAATAGCTATTTTTGACTGGTTATTATCCTCTTTCACGCTTGCTTGTTCTCGTTCTTTGATTAATCAGGAAGGCTGCTCCAATGGGCTGTGAAGTGGAGCCCCTCTGAAAAAGCATTTGCGAAGCGTCGTATTCAAATACATCTATTAACAAATCATTAATAGTAAAAAATGCAGACTGGATGACTCAATATAAAAGCCTTCCATTACATGCTGAGCTCAAAAACTTGAGTATCTTCTTTTGATTTACTTCTTCAACACACTGTTAACAAATTAAAACAAGTTTGTGTGTATGTGTGTGTATGTAAGTATGTGGAAGGTTTTTAGGCCTTTTCTCTCTTTTTTTTTTCAAATTTTCACCATTGAGTTTCCGCTTTGTTTTATCATTTTAAGCTTTAGCACTGTGTAATTAATTACAGTGATCAGTAATTTTTAAATAAACAGAATATTATTATTAATACATAATTTTAACCAACTTTGGCTACATGTTATCACAGGAGATTTGGTGACTTCTCAGGGAACATTTTCTGTACAGTGGGTAAATTACCTTGATACTTTAAGTACATTTTTCTGATAATATTTTCATTATTTTATCCATGACCATTTTCGAATGAAGAAATTTTTACTTGCACTTTAATATTTTCAAAGTGTATTGACTTAAATAACGGATCTGAATACTTTTTTTCAGCACTTTATATAATACTAGTTTGTCTGTCATAGCAGACAATGAATTGAAATACATTACAGCTCAATTTTAAAAACAGAAAATGTATTTTAATGAGTGAAATTATTTTAAAAGTTCCTTTTTTCTTCGCACATCTACATTAGAGTTTTGAAGTATTGTTCAAAGGTTACAGAGTGCTTATAAATGCTGCGTGAGGTGACTTGAAGTTAAGTTCTCGCATGAGTTTGATTTGTATGATGCTGAAGATGTTGACACTGGCTGGGGTTGATATTTCTCGCAGCCTATCAGCGCTCAGATCGGACATCGTTCCTCCTCCCCTTCCCTCTCCTTTGGATGACGCAGATTTCTCCTGTGTGTTGATGCTGCTCAGTCTGTGAAGATCCTCCACCGCCAGCAGCAGCAGCATCAGCAGCAGGTAGACCGATGATGGAGACGGAAACACGGATGGAGTGGTAGTAAAGATCCGGGGAGGATGCTGCGGCCGTTGTGAGAAAAACCGAGCCGTCTTTAGCCCGTGTCAGCTGCACCTGCCGTGGATGATTTTCCCGATGGGTTGTGGAGGGAGTCGGGCGGACGCGATCATCGAGCCGAGGTACCACGAGAGCTGGACCAGAGAAACGGAATCTACGTGGCTCACCAACACGGACGTGGAGACCTCTTTACCAGTAGCAAACAGTAAGAGCATCATGCTCCATCGCTTTTCTTTTGGCCTGTTTGAACTAGAAAATGCCAGATCAATCACCGCATGTATCAAACGCCACCATAAAACTATTTTACAAGCTCTTTTTAATCACAAATAATTATACAACACTATGCAAGAAAGCTAAGGGAACCCCTCAAAACACACTGTCAACTCCCTGACATAGCAGTTATGTAGCATCTCTGTCATGGTCTGAATGTGGATTGAAGCCAGAACAAGAATAATGTGATTGTGTTTCATGTGATAACCAGAGCCTTTAACTGTCCTTCGCAGGTAAAGCTCTGGAGGCCAGTCTGAGGGAGAAGAGGATGGTGAACACAGGCACCCAGTGTGGGAAGCAGGCCCTCACATCCACTGGCTCCAACCACCAGAGGAGACCCAGACGCTCTTTGACTGATGTAGGTGTCAGGGGGTAGCAGGTATTGGCTAAATATAAAACATTAACCGGCCTCTGTCTGTGAACACATGTAACATCCTGTATGTTACATGTTATGTCTCATACGCAGTCTTTGACGGTCCTACTGCCAGGTTTCACCGCAGAATCAGAATCACAAAGAAGACAAGTGCAGTGAAGATTTTTTTATTTTATTCAAGCTTTATTTGTGCAGAGTTGCTGAGACTGTGAACCTCTTTTCATACATAGATGGATCTTGCTAAGATAGCAGCATAAAAAGTTGTATACAAAAACAGGAGAAGAGGACATGAAGGCCTAAGAGGAGGCAGCAGAGGACAGATGGCAGATGGCAGATGTGTCTTGTGATCTGATATGATGGCTGAATGAAGTCTGTGAAACAAGTTTGCAGAGATATAATTGTTTTCCCTCAATGGTTTCCAAAAATTTACTGGCAACGTACTCAGGAAGATACATATTTACACAAACAAAGACAAACATGAGTAATATTCACAGACTGGAGCTGAACTGGAACCATACAATATCTACCAGTTTACATGCCAGTGTCACTCTATACTACTTACATACTGTATGATGAATATGAACGTGGGAGTTATTTTGGTTAAATGTGTAGATATGCAGCCTTTCTTTAACATGCACAACAACAACCTGGATGCATTTGAGTTTTTGCTCAGTACTTGAGCAAAAAGAACAATTCAGAGATATCACACTTTGGTTTTAAAACATGAAGGACAATTTTTAATATTTTGTCACTTTTTTACTCACTAAATGAAAACATACAAAGTTAAAAAGTAAATTGATCACTAATGAAACATAAAACATTTGTAATTTGCTACCTTATTCCAAAGGAGTGCATCAGCTGTCATCTCCAATTTATTAAGTTAACTTAATAATTGTCTAGATAAGGTAAACATGGAATTAAATCATGGAATTTAAATGGATTGTTTTAGAAAAAAAACAAGTGTTTGAGAGAATAATATAAATTCATTAGGAAAACAAAGTCCTTTAAATGTGCATTTTTTGATGAACTGAGTGTAGTTTCACTATATGTTAACATACTAGTGTCTCTCATAGAGGGAATTTTCATTCATGCTTCAGTCATACTCCTGTAGCTGTGAGTACAAACAGTGAGAAATAGCTTTGAGAACAGTAAATTGTATGAAAATGTTCTGGACTCTTAGGAACATTTTCTTCCAACCATCTGTTTACTTAATCTTTTATTTTGAGAGCCAACTCCATAAAATGAACTTGGGTGCAGACACTGTTATCTGCTATGAATGCAAATGTTATGAGCGGATGCTAATGAATAGCAGATAGAGAGGCAGGTAGGTGACACTGTATTGACACTTTTATTCTGCATGTTTTAAATTCAGTTTGTGATCTAACAAACCGTTGTATTTTATTTCTTTAAGCTTCCACTTACGGGCAGTGGTTCAGGTCTCAGTTGGATATCTCTGCCTTCTCACTCTCTGACCAATGTGGTGACATTAAAAAATCTTGCATCTTTTTACAGCAAACCACACGTGACTCCAAAAGGAGGGCGTCAAAGGAAGCCGGTACTTTGACTAAGGATGGGCAGCCCGTTAGTATCAACAGCAGTGGAGAGGCTGAAACCGGGAGCGTGTCTGACGAAAGATGAAGAGAAGCCAAATGTGAAGAGGAACAAGGCCGCAGCTGCAAGCAGTTCACCTGAAGATGTTAATTTACAGAGGGCGTGTGGACGATGTCTGCTGTTGACTTCTGCAAGATCATAGCCACTGATCTCAGTGATTTACAACATAAGCACCTGCATACATCTCCATCCAAAGATCTCGGGATGCTGCATCTTTGTTGTGCCATTGCAAACACATGTGTGAGGCAGAGAGTGGGTCACAAACAGCGTGCACGCCCTCCACCATGCTTTTCACCCATGCTTACGGTGCCGGTCAGGGAATGCGTCACTGTGTTAAGCCAGTTGTATGTAATACAAGAACAGGCTGTCGCATATGCACATGATAATCACAATCTGCATATCAAATGTTTTTCTGTGGGAACTTTCTAAAGAATCTGCTTCAGTTCTTTGTGCAAGTGTATTCCTTTTGTTGTGAATGACAAAAAATTGTGTGGGAACCAATGATGATGCTGTTTAACCTCAGTTGATGCTGTAAATTATTTGCATTTAAGAAGATCCTCAAGTGCTGTTTAGAAAAATGATATCTGGAGGTTTGAAATTTGAAGGCTGAAGACTGTCTTTTCCAGCCTTTTGCTAGATAAAGAAACAAACACCCGCATGTGCCTACCGTAATTTCAGCTGCTCCTGTTTTCACTTTCTGTTTAAGGAACTTTTTTCAGTATTATGTCTTCTCCAGTTCTCTTACATTTTGATTTGTGTTATATAATGTTAACCTTATTAAGATGTGTCATTTGGCTTACACTTATCTGCATGTAAAAATCAGTCTCAGATTGATTTAGCATTGATGATGAAATATCTCAAGCATTCTGAAAAGTAAGCTATCTGAAACAATTTTTTTTTTGCGAATCTAGCGCACATAAACGCAGAAAAACTACACTTAAACGTATATTGAAGAGCTAATTCAAAATGGGGCATTAGGAGAGTGAGTTTTATGGCCAGCAGGTGGCGTTGTCGACCAGCTGAAAGAGAAATGCTATTGCCAAGGACCCAATTAAGAAAATTATCAGTAAATAGATGTCAGCTTTGCTGTAGGGTATTTAAAATGCAATCTGTATTAAACTCAAAGTCTGAACGAACATTTAAAGTTGTGATGTCTGTTGCGTGTGAAGAGTTGAAATGTAAGGCAACTTTTGTGATGGAAACCAACAATTTAACACACAGGTCCTGCCACGTTTTTCTTGTTTGAATAAAATTTGTTGTAAGCTTCTTAAGTTGTGACACTCAAGAAGTGATATGTGCATTAATTTCTCATTGACACCAGCAGAATTAAGCAGCCTCCATCAAGTGATCAGTATCTAGCTTCATGTAATTTTCTATTGATTTAAGGACATGTATAAAACTTAAAAGTACTATATGTGACATTATACCAGCAATTACAGTATAATTCCTATATAGAGGTCAAAATTGTACTGCATGTAATGGAATGACATCCAATTTAAGTTGTATTCAAATGTGAGCTTCATCACAGTCAGCAGAAAATGGAGCTCTGGTAAAGAAAATGTGTATAGATAAGAAGAAGAGGAAGTTGCACAAAAAATCTCTATATTGTGTGATGATCCATTAATAATTAGCCGTATTATTGAACACTATTTTATGTTTAAATCTCCTAAACTAGTAATCTGCAGAGCTAAGCATAACTTTAACTAAGTTTAAATGACACATAATTGATTTCTGTAGTCAAACTAGAAGGACGGTCGTGACTGCTGGCTTTATTGTCTTGGTGTGTGTTCAGTGGAATCATGACCGAACATGAAAAGGCCACAGCAAACTGAGGTTCTTGTTTTCCTTTCCAGGTAAATCCCCAGAGATATTTAATTTGCTTTTCAGACAAAACACTGAACAAGTGATTGTGGTATTGAGAGCAAAGAGTGGCTCAAATGTGAGATAAACTGATGTTTTTAGGTAATAATTTTAAATTAAGTGGAGGCAAAGTTAAAAAATTTAATGCCAAGACAAAGACAAAGTGCTGTGAGATATATAAATGTGGAATTTTAGAAGATATCTAAAAGAAAAACAGACAGTTTTTACACTCAACTGTTTTTTTCTCAACAGAGTTAACAACTTATGCCTATGACGCTCCTGTTCTGCAAGAAAAAGCAGGACAAAAAGCAGGACAGCATCAAAAAATTAATAAATTAAGTTGCAACATGAAGAGTTTATCACTGTAAGTATTGCAAACAATCACTTGTCTGTATATTAAACACAAACTATGACATTTGGCAGAAATTTCACATATTACTGAATAGACTTATATCCAAAAGAAAAATGTCTAAAAGGCAGAGTGTTTCTGGTGTTATTTGTTCTGTAAAACCACAACAGTAATAATTTCAGCTCTCTGAATTTGTAAGGCCCACCGACTGGAATATTCTTTTCTTTTCTTTATTCAACAGTGTCGTGCAGATTTAAACAAAAGTGATCTTACAAAATGAGGTGATGGATCTTTCATCTAGCATGCCTGCTCGCTCCTCCCTCCTTACGCGCACTCGGCGTTCCCACTCGCAACGTTGACGTCACACTTTAAAAATCGCTTTTTTAGGAATTTTAACAAAGTCATACATATTTTAAACCTCCATGACCTAAAAATAGAAAAATAATCAGAATAATATCCGACCCTGTTTGCAGCTGCAGGTGTCCTGTCAACAGTTTTACAGACCTCTCTTTCACAATTGTGATGTTCAGGAAAAAATGCTTTTGGGCCGCAGGGATTTATTTTTGTTGCAATACCGCGAGTGGCCACTGGAGAAATTTCTAGGCAAAGCCCACTTCTCCTTAATACGTCGATAAATGCACGTTAGCCATTTAACTGGTGGACGTTAGGACCGTGCGGAACGGTCCGTCATCTGGCCCTCGCGCTCACTCTGAGCCGTTGGTGCTCTTGGCTCTCAGTGGAGATTAAACAGTCAATGGAGCCCGTGTAGCCAAGTGACTCTGAAATATTACCCGACAACTCCGGTTTTTTTTCTTTCTCTTTACATCGTCTGGATATAATGAGGTGAGGATGGCTAAACGACCGGGAACTGACGAGGGGATGATGACTTCGCCGACTGTTCTCCGGGATTTCGCAGGTGATTTGAACACCGGGGACGTGAACATGGATAGCGCCGACGGAGCCGTTGAGGTCTCCTTGGAAGAAATCCTCAAACTGTACGGCCAACCGATAAACGAGGAACAGGCATGGGCGGTGTGTTATCAGTGTTGTCGGACTTTAGCGCACAAACATCGGAGGAAAAGCTCGAAGTCTACCGGTGCTTCGCCCGTCTTTTTTCCGAGGAGAATTGAAGGATCCGGGGATGTGATGATTTGGAGAGACGGCACTATCAGACTGCACTTTGAAAGCAGCACAGGTAACGCTAAAAGAAAAACCGACACCAGCCAGGTGTCCGTCTGCACCCAAACATTTATCTGGTATAAGTGACGTTCACTGCGCAGCTAAACCATGAAGACCACCGTTCTCAACAGGCGTTTAAAACTGAAGCATTTTTCTCTTCCCATCACTCCCAGGCCATGAGAATCCCACAAAGAGGCCATATTGTTGAGGCTGTCTGCCTCCAGCCATGTGGTGAATTTGTTTACAGACGCCGAATGTGGTTATTAATAAAACATCATAGATCACCGCTTAGCTGCTGGGGATCAAAGACAATGAAGCTGCATGATCAATTATTAAGAGACAGGGCTTTGCTCTCACAGCATAATCTAATGTTTATATCAAAAACATGGTTCATATTTTTGCTTTACTAAAATCTGTGTCAGCAGGCTTCGTCCAGAATCGCTGCTCTGGGTTTGTCCGAGAAAGGATGCTTCTGCAGCGGTCAGTTAGCTACAGTAAACAATGAACCATGTGATGCATTCAAACTGCAGAGCACCTTGGGCCCAGTCCAGAGCAAGGTTATATAGCCAGCACACCGGCTAGAGTGAATAAGGGGCAAAAAGCCAGATACAGATGAGTCATATTGCCCTTGCCACCTTCGTTATCTGTGTTGTGACATTTAGGTAAAGACGCAGATTAAGGGTGGTGGCGGTGAGGTGGGTGGGGGTGTGTCCCTTTGCCTAGAGCAGGTGCTTGCTGCATGCAACACAATGGAAATACATTGTAAATAGTTTCCTTAAAAAGTATGGCGGAAGCTCGCATGCACAGACAGTACATACAGAGTCAGGATGTGTAGATGTGTTAGCTTTTCCATGTTGACTCAGGTGAAACATTTATAGATTAATTGATTAATTATTGATATAAAATTGACAAGCAAGATATTATCTAAATCTGTAACCAAACTTCAGAAATTTTAAGCAAATTTAAAGATGGGAATCAGCAGTTCATTGACTTAACAAATAGTACAAGCTCAAGTGACTTAGACTAGCTGTCTTTAGTGGAGCATGGCTGTACAATTGGGATACAATTAAAAGCAATCAGCTACTTGAAGAACCATCATTACACCCTGGTCTTTCATGACAGCCTGGTAATTCTGGTATATACTTGTTCCAGTTTAGATGTCAACACTGAAAACCTTAACAGCTTTGTATACTGAGGACTGCAACTGAGAGCCTGCACTGGGTTCAACCTGTCCTTAATGTTATGCTCCCTGCTCTAACACACCTAACTCAAATGAATGGTTTGTTGTCAGGCTTGATGATCATTTGAATCAGGTGTGTTGGAAGGTAAAGGAATCTAAAACATGCAGGGCATAGGAGACAGGACCAGGATTTAAAAACAATGTTGTAATTTAATATTTGGGCACATTCTCTTCTCAAAAGTGCTTTGAGCAAGAACTGTTCCTGTTTGCTGGTTCATGTCTAAAGAACGAGTGTAAACGCTTTGTGCTCTTCTTAACTGCATACCATTAATACATGAGAATGCAGGAGGAGGAGGTGTGGTTGTCTGCACAGCCCCAGGCTCAGATGTGATGACCTTTCTCTCCTGGGGACTTATTAGCCACCTTTCTTCTTATATTCCCTCCCCCCCAGTTTGTTTCTTGAGCTTTTCCCTCAGTTCAGCTGTCCTTCATCTCAGCGAATTTCATCCAGCCAGCAGTGTTTTGCTTTGTGTGGAAATTACACACTCAGTATAAACACATTTAGCCAGTGTTGCTGCAAATCTTGGCACTGCCAGAAATAGAACAAACGTGATGATTAGATGCACAGACTTTAGATGTCTGACTGCAGATGAGTTTAGAGATTATGGGGAGAGTCCTTTGCTGCTCCTCTGGCTGGTGGTTGAGGTATTTTGGGACAGCTGTCCTGATTCTTATTAGGCCTGGCAATGAGAGAGATGTGAGACTTATTAAGCTTTGGGCAGCTCAGCGGCTAGTTTAAGAGGTTACTCCTCCAGAAGAAAATCAAGGGTTACGCAACCTACTTATGACCTACCCTGCACATGAGTTTGTGACCAGTGATCATGATTTGGCCAACACCACATCAGTCTTTATTCCTTACTGCCTTTTTTTCAAGATGTTGTCTAGACTCATTTACTTCTTCTGTGGTCAGCTAGCAAGGAGAACAGTCATCGACAGTGTGTTTTTGTGATGCATTGCAAACAGAATCAGTCTAATAAGCAACACAGTGTCCAAGTCAAGACTTATTTCAGTCTGAATTAATGAGAGATGCAGGCTGCTCCTGCTGCCGTCTGATCATTTCACATGGATTATGGGGAAGAATATGTTTACTCCCACTCTGTTGCCTAGAGAAAGACCAAGCCCAACTGCTGCATCAAGATGAAACGCTTGTTTACCCCAAGATTTTCAATGATTCATACCTACAGTACAGCAAAGAGGAATTTGGTGCATGCAGTAACTGTATCGGTGAATGGGTTTTAACAAGGAGTCTCTTTTTTTTTTTAATAGAGTGGAGGCCACTGTTTGGTAAGGGCTGAAATATTTGAATCTGGAAGAAAAATCCTACATCCTTCTATCCCACCCTCTGTGAAACCCTCTCAGCAGCACAGAGGCTGTCATTTCTTTAGACAGGATAGCCTGGGTGACACTGTGCCCTGCTCCAAATATGCCCTCTGTGGCTTACTTTCCCTGGGAGAGACAAGGGCTCGGCCATGCCATCTCTCCACGGCTGGAGCAAACAGAGGACCTAGTGTTTCTCAGTTGAACGTTGGTGGATGACTGTTTATCTTTTCCTCTCGTCTGTTAGCTGTAATTTGTAGTGACCTCACGGAAATGAGCTACGCCATGCAAAAAGTATTTTTTCAGCTCGGTATAGAAAAAATGCAATCACATGCAGCTACGGCAGTCAGAGAAGTCTCGTTTAGAAGGACATTTACTTCCTCAACTAATGGAATTTTAAACTTAAATGGTGCTTAGAGAGAGATGACGCATCTGACCAAAGTGTCACTGTTCATGCCACATAAAATTACACTTTGGACTGGTGTTATAATCTGAGGATCTATGTGTACTTTTACTCTTGACATACACTTACCAGCACTTACCCCCTGTTCCACTGACCATTTGGAAGCGATCAGCTCTCAAAAGTGAATTCAGTATGAACCAAAATTATGGCCAAACTGTATAATGCAAATATAAATATAAATACTAATTACTTAGTGTGGGTGTGGGAAAGAGACAGGCTTTGTTTGTACTTTTGAGCTCTTACGTGAAAGTCAAGAAGTAGAGGTGTGCTGAAAGACCAGTATGAGAGCAAGAGATAAGACTGTCAAAACTGTCCTGTTTGTTTTATCAATTGTTCTGTTGGCAAAAGAAAAGTTCAGGTTTTCATTTCCATCAAGGTTCCTGTGAACATGTTTTACTGTTTTGAAAATGTTGAAGTGAACTATAAAGAAAATCAGCAGTTAAGGTCAAGGTATTTCTCTCTGTATCTTGACTTTCCATCTTGAGAGATATATACATGGAAAGTAACAGGGGTTAGTGATTAGATATCTTTCTCTTGAGTGTTATGATTGTAAACCACTAATGGCTGGTTTTGACAGCTCAGTGTGCCTTAAGCAATTGAGAAAACCTAATCATTTATTCACACGCTAGTTTTACTGTTATGTTTAGCGCTGTCGGGTAATCATGCCTTTCAGCTCCACTTCATTAGTCTCCCCCATACTCAAACATGGAACTAGAAATTTAATATTTAATTTCCTGTAACACTGTGTGAGGCATTTATTATCTCTGTCAGTAGATACTGAAGACATCTTGCATAACTGTGAAGTACACGAACATAAATAATTCAGAGGTTGTATTTGCTTTGCTGATTGTCTGGTACTTCTTACCATTTGCACAATTAATAACCACTGTGTTTCAGTGTGAATAATGCTCTCTCTCTCTCTCTCTCTCTCTCTA